>JADAQX010001209.1:0-11356 GCA_015476325.1 Cardiosporidium cionae
GGAGGAGAGAGAGAGAAGGGAGGAGAGAGAGAGAGTTGAGAGAGAGAGAATTGAGAGAGAGAGAGAATTGAGAGAGAGAGAGAATTGAGAGAGAGAGAGAGAGAAAGTGAGAGAGAGAGAGAAAGTGAGAGAGAGAGAGAAAGTGAGAGAGAAAAAGAGGAAATAAATATAGAAAAAAAATCTTTTTTATAAATAATTTATATGTTACTATTTGACATAAGATTCTATTGTGTATTCTCTACTATAAAAAAAATATAGTTTTACATAACCAACAAAAAATGATAGTTTTAATAGTATTTTTTTAAATGAAAAATTAAGGTTCAAAAATATGGCTTTATAATATATTTTAAATTCCACATGAAAATAAAATTAAACTGTATATACACTCTATTAATACAGATTACAGATTTCCTCCTAAACTTATAAAAGTTTATGATGTGTAGAGAACTCTTACCAAATACATGAGACAAAATAGCTTTTCCATGATATTTATATATTAATCCTGCACTACTCAAAAGAGTAACCGTATGATTAGAATCAAAATATTCAGAAAAGGAACGTTGATGATGATCATATCTGAAAAAAATTTAAACATAAAAAATTGAAAATTTAACATTTCTTTATGTAAAAATAGTTTTTCTCAAAATTTTTTTAAAAATAAAAATACATAAAATTGTACTATAAAACATAAAAACAACAAGATTTTACTACTTTAAATTCTTTTATATAAAATAATTTATTTTTTAACAACTAAATAGTATACTTTAAATACCAATTCTATTAAAAAAAAATAGAAAACGTCATGCGTAAACACACACTCAAAATAAACAACAAGTGAATACTACTTCTTCTTCCACCAAGAATGATGGTGTGATTGATTCTTTTATTTTATACTATACATAAAAATAAAGAAGAAAAAAATACGATATATATGAAAGAAAGGATATACATGTATACAGTAAAAAAGAAGAAAAGCGATCTTAAAAAAGTTTCTTTAAAAATATTTTTTTAAATTCTATAAAATGTATATACTTTTTGTTTCTTTTGTAAAATATTTATTTTTTTAAATTCTATAAAATATATATACTTTTTGTTTCTTTTGTAAAAAAGATAGATATATATTGTATTTTTGTTTCGTAAATATAGATTAATTTTTTATTTTTTTTGTAGATATGTATATTTCTTTTTTAAGAATGAAAATAATTATAAACTCATTTGAAATACATTTGAAAAACTGACCTATGTCGTTGTAAATCTATAAAAATTTGTACAATCCAGAGATATCCACATGTATACAAAAGAGTAAAACCACATATTTTATTTTTTAGTAAAGAGAAGAAATCCTTACTTTCTTGAGAAATGTAAACGTGATGAAATAAAAAAAAAGGTGTTAAGACAAGTCTTGGAAATTCTTATAAATGTTCAACATTTTGAAAAGCAACTTATTAGAAAACAGAAGAAGAAGAAGAAGAATATTTATTCATTTTCAAAATATGTAATGTAATCTAAAATTTTACGTATAAATGGTCAATTTTAATAAAAAAAATATAAAAACAGAGGTTGGGTTTAAAAAATAAAAAAAGAAGGGGCAAAATGGATAATTCTATTCTTAAAATAAATACTATTTTAGCCAGAGAAGATTTTAATATAGCAGCAATTTGATATAAGATGTCTATTGAAATTCTAAAATGCTATATATGAAAAATTATGTTTATCATATATTGAAAAAGATCACTTTTAAGAATTTTATTAAATCTAGAATTCATAAACCCCTTCAGAATGTTCTATCCATTACCCCACAAAAAATAATAGGAATTTTTCTACTTTCAATGTAGAGACATTATAGGATAATTGAGGAAAAGAGATTTTCTTCATAGTATTAAAAACTAGTATTGTACAAACTGCAGAAAAGAGATTGTGTTTCTAGGAAGGCTATAAATTTTTTTATTATTCTACTTCATTTTTTAAGGTGCTTTTATTCTTTTGATAGATTTTTTTAAAATAGAATTTCTTCTTTTTTTTCTTTTTAAAGGCTCGTTTTAAATAGTATTTTTTTGATCATGTGCCTCTTTGCTAAAGAATTACTTGAAGTTTTGAGTTTGGGTCTACAATCATGAAAAATACACAATTTTTTTTTATAGAATCTTTTTTTAACATTAAAATTTCACGCTTGTTTTTTTGATGCACCCATCTTTTGGATGCTGCCTCTTTTGCATAGTCTTCACTTTAAAACATTATATTTTTGGTTCAAATACACACATCTGAAATTACAGATTAGAAAATGCCTACTATGTGCATGTTCACTCTACCAAATTCACTTCCAACGTCCAAAACAACATCACAGCGCTCTAGAATTTCAGGTGTGCGGCTTCTAACAATGATTCCATCTTTATATTGTGGAAGTGCAGTCTGAAAGAAAGTAAAATAGAACATGTTTCATACTACGAGATTTGAGGTATACTGGTTTTTTATGAGTGTTAATCAAATAAACCTCCTGTTTCAAAATATACGCCTACATGTGCTGACGTGTTTCAACTAAAAAAGTGATCAAGGCAAGAAAGAGCAACACTACATGACCGCCTCAAATATGAAAAATTTTGCCGTCAGTGATGAAAGAAATTTCTATATTCAATTTGAGAGTTTCTCTCATTACAATAATGATTTTACCAACAGAACGAGCCCAAGCACTTCATCACAATGAAATCTGTACAGTCAGAAGAAAAGGATAACAAAAAGAATAAACGTGTGTATTCCAAACGTAACGGTTTTGTACGAATGTTCACTGAAAGGAAATTATTGCTTGCTTCTGCTTGTCGGCGTACAAAATTCAACTTTCTCAAAATAATTAACATCCACTCTTGTTGTGGGTGACTAGACATAAATGTACAAACTATGACCATCAAAATTATGGCGGTGTACATACAGAAGATTTTACTTCTATTAAATTTTCAAACTTACTTATCACTGTGAGTTCCTATTAAAGGTCGCCCTTGTGCCGATGCAGGGATTTCCTCAAGTGTGGATACGACTAGTTTATCCATGCTGGTGGTGAAATTACACGATTGAAAAGACCTACGCAACCAGAATGCGCGAGTAACCTTTGGAATGGTACGGAGTAGATTAGGATATGTATGGATATGAAGGCAACGTGATTGATGAAAAGATTCCAGTGAAGAAGCGGAGAAATGGCGAGCAGATGAAGGAAGAAACGAAGTAAGATAAAACGGATTATACTTTTTTGGCTGTGTTTTAATGCTAGTAGTGAGCCACACATTACTCACGAAACACAACTTCATATATAAAATCAGGATATGGAAGAAAGATGTGAAGAAAAAGAAGTGAAGAAAAGAGAAAGTAAGCATGTAATTCATAATTTATCTTTGATTTCTGTGGCGTGTAGCTGATGGCCATTCCATTTTATCCTCACTCTACCTATGCAAGATTCAAACAAATTGGTGAAGGCAGTATGATTAAGTAAACAGTTGAGTGTGTTATGAAAAAAGAGAGGGCTCTTAATAGATACGAAATAAAATGTGTGATTTATGACCGGGTGACCCGTCTTTGAAAATGAATATCATATATGAGTGAGACTACGTAAGCTCACGCATATATTATTAACGCTCGTGTAAATAACAATTACTTTTTTATTATATCACCCACCCGGTTACCCCGATTCCCATTTTCGATGCAATTTGGAGTGTTTGTACGTAACTGAAATAACTGTTTCGCCGGATACGAAATGTGAATGAGTTATGTTACGGTTAAAAGTTAACGTTATTAAAAATTAGAGACAACACGTCTTATCAATCCCTTTTTCATTTATACCCCCTAACTTTGCCCTTTTCCCAATAAGCACTTTCAAAACAACCTCAAGTAGTAGAAAAAAATCATATATAGCAAGAATGTACTTAGTTAGTGAGTTGTTGTTCTTTTTAAATTGTTTGCGTATAATTTCCTATGTAAGATAGTTTATCTACTTGAATGTAAGTGAAACATGATTTTTACGTTAAACTAATCTTCCTACAATAACTTTAAATGAATTTCTAGAATTACGTTACGAAACTAGAGAATGTAAATTATTTGAGCACTTTCAGGTGTTTCGAAATCGTTGCATATTTGGTAAATCAGCCGGAGACGTGGCACCATAGAACTACTTCTTCACAAATCCCGTGACCACTAGAGTAAGAATTGCAATCACCCGCAATCCGAATCACGAATCAATCTGAGTACGCGCTGACATGAAACAGAATTTTCAAAAGCTTTTCAAGAGTACTGAGTGACGGCTGATTATCTTTTGACAAGTTCGCGTCACTCTCACAGCTTGACTGACTGAGCCATTGTTTCCAAATGAAAAACACATTTAATTGAAATAATGTAGAGAATAAATCGTATTTTCCGGAAGATAACAGCAAAATAATAGGGAACAAAGGACGTTACTAATTGTTTTAACTTATTTATTAAAAAGACGAACTCAATTACGAAGTGCCAAAATGAGAAAGCGATAATGCAGAGTATTACTTAAAAAAAGAAATATAATTTGAAAGGCATGAATTGATTGAAGAGAACCTTAGCAATTGATGTATTTAATACTCCAAATAAGCAGAAGATTGCACGAGCGCTATAACATATATGAAACAGTTTTATTAAAACTCAGAAATTAATACCTAATGTTGTATATTCGGGGCTATCAACCATTTTTGAAATGAAAAAGTAAACAATTGCTTTTTTTGCCGCAAGTGTTCTTAATCAATTAAAAAATATAAAGGTTGGATACCGCAATTCAGAGCCATTCTTTATTTGTGGTTGAATTCCACAAAAGTTGTTTATGAAAAGGGAACTCTTACGGAGTTTGAAGCGCTAGCAAGCTGAATAATAGAGCATGCAACATCTTATTCTATCGAGCACAATCGCTACCAAATGTCCTTTCCATTTTCATCGACATCTAATTAGCAGGGAGAAGAACTAAAAATGACTGCTAGAAAAAAACTGACTGGGATATAATTTTGCTTCTTATGTCTTGTTAAGGGCAAAACACCTTAAGGATTTTTAAACGTAAGAATTTCAGCAGGAATCACTAAGGCTAAGGCAGGAGTAAGTGCAATTAAAATAATGAATTTGCTCAAGCTGAAATATTTTGTTGGATCTTTCTGGGGTATTTTATATAATATTTACCAATAATTCATTCTTTTGGGGCTCTGTATTGATAGTGTGAATTTACTAATACTATTGCTAAAACGTTTCAAAAAAGCATGGCTAGTATTAATTATGGTTAATTCTTACCAAAACTCATCTTATCAATGATTTGTTTTATTAATTTATGAAAGAGTTTTCAAGGATTTATTAGAGAAAGTATACTTTAACTTGCATGCATAAATAAATGCTATTATATTCAACAGACACTTTATCGCCGACCTTGTACTTTAAAATATGTTTTATTCAGAGAAATGGATTCCCAATATTCTGATTCTACTCAAGGCTTTGGAATTTATTTTGAATAATTGACTCTTATGCATTCGCTGTAGTATCAAAATGAGAAAAGGCATTTCAGTGCTCATTCCCAATCGACAGTATAGGTTTCTGTTCGATTTTAAGGAACGGTGCACTGGCCATTATAATTCAATGAATGAATGCTGTTAGATTTAGTACTTGTTCTCATGCAAGATTTAGTTAAGAAAACGCTTTGTTTCTTGTTCACAAAAAAAGTAATGCAATTATAACACTCTGAAAAAACTCACAAAAAAATGTTTCCACATTCAATCGTTGAGGTTTCCTTTATTACCCAACGCTTGATTTAAACGCAAACCCGTGTTATTGAAATTATTGAATGGAATGCGAAGTATTGATTTTTTCACATCAATAATTGGTATGTTTTATTCTTTACTTTAAGTTGTCCTCTATTCATCTGATGTTGTATAATACTTTTTATAATACTCTTCTATTTCTCAGTATTCCGTGATCTGGGTAAGATTGTCTTAATTTTACTATCGCGTTTTTTTCATACAGATGCGTAATGTTAAGTTTAAAAAAAATCTGTAAGCAGAATCTGCTCATCTCTTGCTGCGCTTGTATTCTTTTAAACTGGTTCATATTACACCACAGAGTAGATACAACGCCACTAGATATAAACATTGTTTTGAAAGATGATAAATACCACTCTTTATTTCCAGCTTCAAGATATTCGATGAAGTATACAAAAATTGTTTTCAGCCTTATTTTATTGAGTAAAAACTGCTTTATAATCTAATATAATAAAATTATAATTTATTCAAAGAAAGAATTACGCAAGGGAATATTCAAATATTAACCACTCAGGCTACACCTGTGCTGAAATAAAAGCGCAGCATTGTTCAAATTAAAACAGAGAAGCAAAAACATAGTTTGGAGAGGTATGGAATATGTAAAGTGCTGCACTCATGCTTGAAGATACCAATGAATCCAACGTACATATCCCGTAGTTAAATTTTTACTAACAACGTATGCTCATCAGTTTGTGCAATATCATTTTTCAAAGGATTATTAACCATTTATCACAACTCTTTACCTTCAACCTTCTCTCAGCAGGAAGTTTTCACATATTTATATAAAAATTTGTTTCAAACAAGAATGCATGATAAAAATAAGCTCACTTAGAACAAAGTCTGTTAATGAATCAACTTCTATCCACACAAGTTTTTTTGAATTGCTAATTTTTGCAGTGCTATGCTTTCAACTGGTATTTTCGGTCTACTTGCTGGTAACTTTCTCAACGCTCAAAATGTTCATACTTTGACGTTACTCTTTTAAGAACTCCGGAAAGCTATGAGATCGCAAAGATGTCATTATTGCTCGTTCTGTGGTACTCTCGGCAACCGAAAGGAGACAATAGGTTTTTTTCAGAGAGAACTTTTTCCAACATATTTCCATCGATCTGCTAAATTTTACGCTCCAAATCTACTTCAATTTGAACTATAACCCGATTAAAATTAGGCGCAGTTTTAAACCCTTAAACTTTAGTACCTGCTTATGCATTTGTTTGAATTCGCTGTACAGAAAACTGGCAGATTCGTCACTAATTCGGTCTAGGTTGATTCTATTCATTTTTTTATTCACTATTAGAACGTTTCTTGCGTTTGATGAGTTACTGACACTGCCTTTTTGATTCAAGCCCCTGCATCATCCATAAAGTATCCCAAATAGTACCAATTACCTATTAAAATTTGTTACATGTCTTCTGTGCTCAACTTTAAGGGGCCGGCAATAGCTTTTGCACTTTTCAGCGACATTTCTAACATTTTCTCTTGTTAACTTTACGAAATAATTAAAAATGCTCTTAGTTGAGACTTCTCATAAGTGGCATATTAATGGGAAGGCAGAGTGATGAAAATGACTCGATTAGAAACGTCTCTACCCACACCATTTTAGAGAATACTAGTGATTACCTTCATTCTAAAGACACTCTTAACATACGCGTTTTACCCCTCATATCAAAGCTACTTATATTGTTGCTATGCTTTAGCACCTAGAAACGTTACTTTAATGTATATGTCAGTCCAGTTTTATTCTGTTAAAAAAAGAAACACACCTAGAGGCTGCTAATCTGCGACGAGGATGCTGGGATAATGGCGCTTGATTATACTGTTATCAAAATTGAGAGGGAATGTGTCAGGGTGATAATACAGATATGTGAAGCTTGCGGTTCATGGGAGAAGCTTGCAGATGGAACTCCAAAAATTTACTTTCGCAAAATTGGAGTAAGTCATTTGTATTCGCCAAACAATCATTAATTTAAAGCATTTAACTCCAAAAGGAGATTAAAAAGGTAAAAAAATTGCTTTCTATGAAATAGAACTTGATATTCCATTGAAGCTTATCACAATTCGACACGACTAATTCAAAAAAAAAAACACGGTTTTTTAACTTTCAACACTTAATACAATTTATAATTGTGAGAGAAAGGGGAAAACAAGCAATTCAAATTACTACCGAATTTTCGCCCGGATTGTGAGTATACAACAACAAATTCAACTTGAAGGTGTACGAATGCGTACAGAGGCAACTTATAGAGCTTTTACTGTTATATTGAGCTTCAACTGTGCGAGCAAACGCATCGCATCCTTTCATTTGCAAGCAATTCCAATCAAAATTGCATCAACAAAACCGTTAGGCATGGCGTTTACGCACATACTAGTTGCCGGGTACTGCTATATGATATACTTTTGCCGATGATCTAATCTCATTTTTTGTAAACGCTTGGTCAATCACCTCTTTCTTTGTCCAATCTCTCCTTTGAGCGCCAGCATACTTTTGAACAAATAAATCTTCTTCAAAAGCGGAAGCGCTCTTAATTCAGAAATGATCCAGCGTCGCGTCGCACTCATGTAGTTCACTGCTATGCCACCTTAAGGCCGAGTGCAATTTTTGTTATAATTTGGTTAAAAAGTGATCCGGTACTGCTTACTCTTCTTCAGAAAAACACATCAAAGAAGAGTGAGGAATAGTACTTGAGTTGTGTAAATAGTTTCAACAGCTTGACAGAAAGAGTTGAAGGAAGTAGATGGGTGCATTATACCTTTCTATGGCTGTAAAGTGTATAAAAGATGGCAAAGATGAAGGCATTTTTAAGTGCTTGGAAAGTAGCCTCTCTATTGTAAGATGCACTGTTTTGAAACAGCCCCACATTATCATTTGTGTCAAACAATGGGCTTTATACGTATAATTTCGTTATAACATCCCGTGAAACCACGTTTAAAATGAGCATCAGGGTAACACTTTTCAACTCTAGATTCCGTTTGAAGGATATGCAGCGGTTTCAACCTCGCACAAGCTTCCAATCCTTCTGTTGGATTCATTTTTTACTTGCTTCTGTCTATGTTTTGTATAGTTGCAATTATATAACTTTTGCAAACTGTTACTTGCGGAAACACGCTGTTGTTCACACCGTGGCACACCTTTTCACATTTCCACACCTGGAGAAATCTTCCTACATTGATGGATCAGGTTTGAACTCTCACTCGTTTTTCTACAACCCACATTCCCATATACAGTGTTGTGCTACTTCCTCATCAATTCGTAAAGATGCTATTTCTCATTCGTTGAAAAAGGTAGCGAGTCGTTCTTTTTTCCCCGCAAAGAAATGTCGTCACCATCCAGAGCTCATTCAAGGTAGGTTAGCTTTTATTCCATTTTTTCATCCTTCATACTTTTTGACTAATAAGATACCCTGTATGCAAGAAAAACAAAGGTTTTTCTCACATTCCTCCTGTTTCTAATCTCTACTCTATAAATAAAACATAAGATTAGCTATATATATAAAGATGTATATAGGAAATACAAATGATTTTAAGATGGTTACGTATGTGCATAGGAACCCCCCCAAAAAAAGGGAAAACTTTATAAAAGGAACTAATTCCTTTATTTTTTCACAATGGGAAAAAAAAATAGAAAAATATGTTTTTGTAGCTGACTCTATTTTTTTTCTTAAAGTCTAGCCCATTTCACACACTAAAACTATGAGAAAAAAAGTTTTCATTTTCTACATAGAACCTCCCAAAATACTTTTCATGATCTGGAGTGCACAAACCATAGAGTAAAGTATTTCTTTTTCAAGAAGAGGATGTACTCTAAAATGCAAAAATATTATAAAAAAATTTCCTAATGTCCCTCTCATGAAATAAATGCAATTCTTTTTTGACAAGGATGAAACATGTACAAAAATATAATAAAAAAAGTAAAAGGGATTCACCTTAAACTTATAGCAGATACGCATGATAAAATTCTACTTACATTTTATATATCCATCACCTTTTTTCTTTTCTAACATTGAATAAATATCCATTTATGTAAATAACTCTAAAAACCTTTTTAATCTCTATATATATGTTTTGAATACACTCCTTAGAATAAAGAAGATATATACAGCCATAATAGGAGAAAAAAATATTCTCTCTCTCTTTCCCTCCCTCTCTCTCAACTCTGTCTCTTTCCCTCTCAACTCTCTCTCTTTCCCTCTCAACTCTCCCTCTCTCAATTCTCTCCTTCTTTCATCCCTTCACTCTTTCTCTCTCTCTTTCTCTTTTTTTTCTTAGAGATTCTATCCACAGTAAGAGAAGATGTTAGAAAACTAATGAATAAAATTAATTTTTTTATAAAAATATTAAAATTTTTCCTCTTTTTCCCAGGCATGCAGTATCGTCAACTTGGTGAAACTGAGTTGATTGTCAGTGAAATTGGATTAGGAACTGAACATATGGGAGCAAAAGTATTGATTGATGATATGGCTGCTCTTACACAGTTAGAAATTGCCACGAAAGAATATGGAATTAATCTATTGGTAGGATAAACGCATGGAGTATTAAAATTTCGTTTGTTTTTAAACTACATGTAAAAAACGTCATGTAGGTCTTATGTAGTCATTTAGATGTTTTAAAAAGATGAGAAGAAGAAGAAGAGATTTTTTTTTAATAAATAAATATACAATTATATTTTTTTAAGAAAAAAAAGGAGGGTGAGAGACATAATTATTTTATTTCAATGAAAAGAGATGAGGATGTACACAAAAAAGAAGAAGAAAAAAATTTGTTTTTTAATGTTCCCTTCTCTTTATCTACACAATAGGATGTCACTTGTAGAAAAAATATTTCACAAACTGTGTTTTGTTATTTTAGTATACAATAATTTAATATAACAGGTAGACGTATTTTCAATACTTTAAAGCGTGTAGTTTTTGTCTTTAATATTTTTTGGGAAAGTGGAGGAGGAGTATATAAACTTTCTTTACATAAATCCTTTTTCATTCCCTCTTCTTTCTCTGAATGTAATTATACGCTTTCTTCCTTCTTTTTATGTTTTTTTATTTTGTCTCTTATTTTTGTACTTTCCTATGGTTTCCGCACTCTCTCTTTTCCCATTTGAATACCATTCTATTTCTCTCTCTCTTTCTTTTTCTCTCTCTTTCTCTTTCTCTCTTTTTTTCTTTCTCTTTTTTTTCTCTCTTTTTTTATCTCTCTTTTTTTTTCTCTCTTTTTTTATCTCTCTTTTTTTATCTCTCTTTTTTTTCTCTCTTTTTTTATCTCTCTTTTTCTCTCTCCCCCCTTCTCCTCCCTCCTTCTCCTTTCTCCTCCCTCCTTCTCCTTTCTCCTTTCTCCTTCTCCTTTCTCCTTCTCCTTTCTCCTTCTCCTTTCTCCTTCTCCTTTCTCCTTCTCCTTTCTCCTTCTCCTTTCTCCTTCTCCTCCCTCCTTCTCCTTTCTCCTTCTCCTTTCTCCTTCTCCTCCCTCCTTCTCCTTTCTCCTTCTCCTCCCTCCTTCTCCTTTCTCCTTCTCCTCCCTCCTTCTCCTCCCTCCTTCTCCTCCCTCCTTCTCCTCCCCTCCTTCTCCTCCCC
>JADAQX010000291.1:0-56533 GCA_015476325.1 Cardiosporidium cionae
CATAGCCAAGTTATTCGCCATTGCATTGTAATGGATATGATTCAGCCAGTATTTGAAAACGAAGGATTTATCACTTGAAAGTCTGGAATGACGTTTAGATTTGAAATTTATTATTTGATGCAACCCGTGTTTTGAGCTTTTCTTTCACAAGAATAAGAAGAAATCAAGGGTGATTGTATTAAAACTTTGCGGCGACAATACCATAAAATGCTGGGCTATAAACGAAAAGTTAAGCGAATCGAACCGATTTGGCTAAGCAAGTACAAACAAATCCTTCCAACAAAAAAAATAGTATTACTTTGGGGTTAACTTTTCGCAAAACTATTGTTTATCATTCTGGTATACCCAAGTTAATTCAAGCAAATTTTTAGGTCCAAGAGAAAAGTTAAATCAGTTTATTAAAACTTCTTCACAAGCACTTTGCTATTGAACTGTAATATACTTTTTTTACTGCCCTTTTTTTGCATAATTTGTCATTTATATTGCGAAAGCATTGAACAATACAGTGGAAACATTTTGTCTTACAGCAAGCTTTTAATTCGCACATACAAGCAAAATTCGTTAATGTGCAAAGAAACAATTGCGCACCTGTGCGGGGCTGAAATACAATTCTGTCCCTCACACCTTTCCCATGGTAATTACTCCGGTTTCTTTGATTGGGTATAGTACCTAGTTACGTTTTATAATAGTATATAATTTTTGTGTTAAATGTCACGACTTATCTGACGTAAGAAAAATCTTATCTTTGCAACAAGTTATCTTATAACGTGTTACCGCGACATTTGCATCTCATTCACTTGGAGTAAACAGGTTTTGGAAAAAACAGCTGAGAAAACTGTTTTCCACGCAAAACAGGAATTGAAGGCTATTTAGATTTCAAGGATGTGAGTACCAGTACTTCAAATAACTCGAAGGAAGCTAGAAAGTCTCTAAGCCTACATTTCGACAAATCCTACCCAAGGGATTGTTGATGTAACAAGCATTGATGTTCATTGACGACAAAAAAGAACATTTGTGGGCAGTTGCTCGCTGCTTTGCTTAACCGATCCATATTTTGGATATGGCATAAAAATTTAAACACACCTTTCCAACACCATCACCATGAATCGATATGATCAATTTAGCAAAGCTACGGCTTATGTAGTGTAGTACACTACGTATTAAGCACACAAAGTGGTGACTTGAATAATTAAATTCACTTATTATTCCACCAAGAATGAATTATGTTGCGAGATACAAGCAGTTAAGTGCGTAAATGACATTCCATTATCTTTGCAGCTTTTATATGTAGATAGAAAAAACTCTACTGGGTAATGCTTGTCCCTCACGCTCAAGAATATTATTTATTAGTACTTGAATAGCATTAATCTGCTTTACTCACTCTCCTGCTGTTACAATGCCTCTTAGTCACACAATTTTCACAGCAAACGATTTGTGGGGAGGTAATTCAGATAGCATCTACTCGAAACTACCATAAGGTGTATGTAGAATTTAAATTGCTACAATACTTTGTACATAACTTCTCATTTGTATCAAACGCTAATTGGAGAAATCCTTCAAACGTGATAACAAGCATATTCATTTAATTGATTCCAAGGGCATGGTGCTTTCACAACATTTCCTATAAGTAACCAACTTAGTAGCCTACTATATTTTGGGCATTGTTAGTATAGACCATCTTTCTGCACCAATTAATTCAGCAGAATAAAGTATTGCGACGTGGATTCTCAGCATAAAAAGAATTGTATCTTCTTGATCTCAGAGACCTCAGCGTAGGAAAATTATTACTCAAAGTTCCAGGAGAAAATATTCTAACAGCCACAAGCTACAGAAGTAAACTTACCGCTGCAAACATTCAAAGGTATTTTTTAGGTTAGCTTTACTTTATACTTTGCATACTTTCAGATGTATTTTGCTTGAAATAGTTTCATTTCAACTTCTCTCTATTCTTATCCGTTCTTTTTTATCTTCACGTGTAAATAGAGGGGTAAAAATATAGAAATATTTGCAAATGTTGTTGCAAAATATGTTTCGGAAATGCATGCAGTTTCATGACATAGGCAACAGCATTGATAAATCGTAGCACACAAATCCAAAAAGCTAAAGCAGAGAATAAATAAGAAACTTAGTAATTAGAATAACTGTCACTCTAAGAAAATCTACTGGCATGTAGTTCATTTAAATCGTTAGAAATGTTTTATATCTTTTCAAGAACGAGTCTCTCAAACTCCAACTCCTAATTTAAAGCATCCGATGGTAAACGTGATCCTGAATTGCAAAACGTAAAAACCCAGCTTAGAGTACGGCACAGTCATGTAAACAGTCATCACAACTTAAAATCATTGCATGTTATTTCATAATGATATTATAGCCAGTTAACTTTGATGTTTCCATTATTTGATCTTCGAGCTAGCACAGTTAAGATAATGTAAACGCCATGTGACGAAATGGCAGGATTTTTTCAATTTTTTGTTGTATTTTTATGTACGCATTTCTACATTAATTCAAGATAAGAGTAATTAATTTTAATTTGGATTGTGAAGTATACCGAGCTTGCAGTGAATGCCTGCATAATTGACTTTTTTTAATGTATCTTGCTTTACATACTTGAGTGCATTTTCACTGGGATAGAATCTACGTAGAATCTATTAGCTAATCAAAGTGTGAACACTCAAAAAAACATTTTTATGTACTTTCACTCCCTTGTAACTAGCCAATATTATTTTTCTTGCAGTAAATTTAAATTGCACAAGTGCGTATCAGCCCATAATCATGCTAACGTATTTTAATTTATTGTTTTAATTCTATTAAAATAAATACCTCATAAATTTAGGAGTATATTCAAATTTTATCGATATCCCTCATCGTTATACTTTTTAGGCATTTCTTTGACAATTACGTACTTTTTGAAAGTATCTATTAAACTCAGTTTGCGTTTAATATCCAATTTTTATCGCTAATAGCATATTTCTCATTGAAACTCCCCGTATAATATCATTTACTTTTCTTCATTCACGGTTCAAGTTTTAAGCTTAGATTAAAAAGTGGCAAAGAAAAAATTAAATTTTACAAAAATTTTTTTTTGTATTTGTTATGAACGATTTTTGGAGGTTTTTGCTGCAATTTATATTAAAGTTGTGTTCAATTATTTATTAAACATAATACAAAAGTATTTTCGATTTTATTTCAAGGTTTTAGGTAACAAACGCAGCTGCTGTGATAATTGGCTTGATATTAAACTCTTACTCAAAACTTTTCCTTTGCACATCTGCGTTGGTATTTTTCTAGTTGATTCCATTCATTAGAAGCTTGCAGTGATAATATTCGGAACTCACTTCTAAAGTATTTTTATGTCAGAATTATTACTGTTTTTTGAGTGTGTAGAAGGCATCATTTCTAGAGAAAGTGAAGCAATGATCAAAATCGTCGTTGCAATTAGCAAAAAAATGTTTTATCTTATTTGCTAACTTATCAAAACTTTATTCTAGCATTAAAGTTGCACGATCGTTTCGTTGCATCTTAAGAATACGGAAGTAGCCGAAAACAAGATTTTTGCATACCTTTGTAAAAAGAAGAACGTCAGAAAAACTTTTTGGCTTTGGATTGAGGTTTCTGGACATTCAGGTATTTTGTAAATGTTTTGGTTCAACTTGATGCTCATCCTCTGTGCATGTCAGTGTAGTTAAAATAAAAATAAAAGTAATGTGAAAAAGTGCAAACGCGAAGAATTCCTATGTCTGTGAAATGTGACTAACTTTTGACATATTCCAAATTTCTTAATGTCATAAACCAAATATCTTTTCAAAAATTAACCACAGTTAGAGCCGAGTGGTTCAACAAAAATATCCCTTGAAAAGAAGTCTTATACATAATCCTATGATATTAGAAGTGAAGGTTAATACTCAAGCAAACGATTTGATAAGTTATGCCACCGTTTCAGATATATCTAGCAAACAAGTATGTAAACCGCTTCAATCTTTTTCAATCATATTATCTATTGTGTTGACATAAATGTTTAAAAACGAAAATAAACTAAACTAAAAAGATTACAACCTGTGCAATTCTATCAACTTTCAGATTCGAAACGTAGTATATCAAACGCCTCAAATATCCTTCCGCTCCCTCATATGTCTGAGAAAACAATTTAATTTAATCATTCTGTATCTATTTACATGCATGCATTGCCATCGCTACACCGCAAAATTTTTTCTTGATCTAAATTTTATTTGGTTAGATGAAACTTCTTTCTTTTTTGGTTTCTACTTTGGAAAATACGCAAGGATTGCAGTTTCAATGTTACAAAAGCTAGAAAATAAAAGCATCAAAATTCTATAAAAGAAAAGAACATCCCCCTCTTCCATTATTTTAATAAAAGCTACTTCATAAAAACAATTTTGTAGCATTTCTTTATGTATATATATGTTATGGTGCCGTAAAATAGCGTAATTTATCTCTTAAATTCATGGAGGGATTTAAAAGTGTTGCATAGTTTGAATATGGTCGAAAGTTTCTGTATATACCTATGTTGCTATATCTGGATTTGGCACAGACAACTATTATTTCAAAGCTTTGTTTTAACAACACTGCTTAAACAAATCAAGTTTTGGTGAATTATATACTATATTGTCCTAAAACATATTTATTTACTTACGCACCTTCTTCGCCAAGACACTAATTCTCTAATTTCAACACAGTACAATCATTACGTACATCAACTTTTACGAATTTTCATTTCAGGTCTTGCCGCTGCAATGCTTGTCTGTGTATATCTATGTTGTAGCATTATTCTGTTCTTTTTGCTGGATTTCCAGCAGATGCAACGGTCAAGGTTTAGTAGCAAAATTTGAAGCATATGGCCAGCTGATCGATTCCACTCATGTCTGTCGCATTGCAGCCGTTCTCATTCATTACTTCATGTTTCTATAGCAATTCATTCTCTCCAATATTTCATTCTTTACTTCTCGTATATTCTGGATATCTACCCTTGCTATCTACTTTTACATTTATTGTTTCAAATTGACCAATTTCAAGAAGCAGAGATTGGTTCGCCCCTAAAGCCATTTGATTGAAATAAGTTTTTAAGCTAAATTAAAAAACAAGATTGAAGATGCAAAAGAAAATCTTTTTATATACCACAACGTAGTATCACTGGCCTTCAATTACACTTAATTGAATATGGTGCTAATATACGTAGCATTCTTTGCTTTGTATAGCTTTAGCTTTAAACATGACGGGAAAGGCTTATGTACAGGCTCCTTTTACGGAAATCTGCCTTCATTTACTAATACATAAATATTGTCAATAATGGCTATGGGAAGAGACATTGGAGGTCTTTAGTTTTTAATTCCTTGAATAATGGTTTACGACCCGACATAAAAACTGAATTTTCATCTTCGTATGAAAACATTTTTTATAGCTTATTGCGTGTATAGAGTGACCAACCATGAGCTGATGTTTGAAAGTATTTTTAAGAGAAAGCTGATGAAGAATCGGTATCCACACAACATTGTCAAAATCGAAAACACTACGGAGATGTGCAGATTACAATGTTCTATCTAATTTCTGAACTGACTGAGATCAGATAGGCGAAAAGTTCTCTGTAAGAAAACATGTTTCAGGATTAATTGGAATACAAAAATAACGGGAAGAGCCACTTCAGCAGGAATATAACTGAAAGGCAGATTCATTTTACAACCAATACAGGATCGAAGTCAACTAGGATTCCAAGGAGAGCAGACAGTTGAATGAATTTCCAACTGGTAGTAGCCACTCTCACTCTCATATCTGTGTTATAAAAGAAAAAATTACTTTACTCAGTTTCTGGTTCTTGCAGATTAGATTTGTAAATGTAAAAAATAGCGGCGTTCTCATATGAACTGTCGCCTAAGTAATATTTCCTTATTTTCCCTCTTAAATGCATAAAACATGACGCTTCAAAAGGAAGTAGAACTGTTTGACATACAAGAAATTCGTTGGATTTCTATAACCTTAGAGTAATAATTTTTTCAAACATGCAAATTACATTTCTGATATATCATTTCTGCTCTTCGACTTGTCAAACAAAAAACACTATTCGCACTATGCCCGTAAGATTATTTAGCTGCTAGGCTACAGTACTTAAACTACTTTAGAGGCTATAAAAAATCAAATGTACATCTGTAATACACATATTTCGCAATTTGTATGACCTTACTATGAGAAAAAAATACTTAATCTAAAATTAAAAATATCTGAGTTGCTTCTTCTCCCTCATATTGCAATATAGAACGACTTTTGCTTTGGAGCCATCTTTTTCATTTTGCACCGCTGCTGTGCTATTAATAGTTTCAACATTCCATTTTGTCCATGCAAAGTACTGTCAGGCATGAATTCCAAGTCTTGTGTGCTGCAATGTAATTAATATACTACACCCTCAATTGTAACATTTCATAAGTGAAAAATTCACGTATAGCTATTCAAAATAAAACGAACTTGTAGAATTTAATGCGAAGAATTAACGATAGAGACAAATAAGAAAGGGAAGAATTGCAACAATACAGAGAAAAGCATGTATTCCAGAGACCAGAGTTCCACCTTTCCTTAGTTTCTCCCATATCATTATGGGGGAATTGCGGTGAATGCGTGGTACCGTTTCAACTACGTAATTCTTTAATTGAAAAGCGTGCATTTGGTTTAAATGCTTGAGTAACAAAATACCATTGCGGCAGTATACCTTCAGAACCGGAAAAATGAATAGTTTTGTAGAAAATAAACCCGAACAAAAATGTGATGCAATCAACGTGAATGGCAATGGATGCCGTAGCATTGAGTCTCCTTCCCAAAATAAAAATTTATTTTGCTCAAAGAAAGCTTCAGTTTGTTTACTACTGCATCAACAATACTTAACAGTATTTTATTGCACATACGCATCATCCATTCATGAGAACCATGACCATTTTTTCTGATAATGGGGCAAGGATGGAACTCGCCATGTCGGAAATTATGTACTCAGGAAGCCAGCATATACTTATGAGAAATTGAAGCTAAGCTATGCTGTGATTTGAAAGGACAGATATTGAAAGTAGCACTGTAGCTAGTTCTGCTTACTTTTGATCACTTAAAAATGAAAGTAACAAATCGATTCTCATCGCTGTGAAATGTAGTCATGAAACAGAAAATGCAAATAAAAAACTTTTATGTTTTATTTTTATTGTAACATAAGGGACCAATTATGTAGATCAGTTCATTGTTATTAAGCCACTTTAACCAAAGAAGCTACTTCAAGAGATTCTCGTAAAAACTTGTTTCGGTAATGCTTCGTCGATAAGTGGATGTTTCCTTTACAGCGTAAGAAAATGGTTTGCCACTGAGCTCTGAAGAAATTAAACTGAGCGTTTTTAACCAGAAAAATTGAACTTTCCTAGTTGTAAAAATTCCATACTAAGCCCAACAAAAATTTTAGGAGATAATTAAACGAGATTCTGTTGTATCAATCACATCATTGTCAATTTAAATGCAGAATTTCAATGCAAAACAAAATTATCACTGCATAATTCCACTAAACACAGTTGAGACTGTCCATTTTCAAACTTAGGAATGCCATTTGATAAAACCAATATCACTCTTTGACAAACTCGTCAAATTTTGTAAAAAGAGTTTCCATTGATGAAAATCCATATATTTTGTTACAACTAAGCCTGTAGCAATGGCATGCAAGTTATGAAAAAAACGACACCTCTTACTAAAGTATTTTTGGTTTTTGTATAAGTGTTACGTGAATTAAAACTTATTCTAAACCAAATCAAGTCAGCGGAGACACAATCACCAGCAAGTAGAAAATATTGCCGATGAAGAGGAACCACTTTAGAAAAAAACCCTTAAAAGTTTTTTTATCACTCTTCACTGACAAATAAACCAAATAGGCCGGAATTGATAATTGTCATCGCTCCATTCTAAAATATATGATTATCTTTTCGTTAACAATACGTTATATCGACGCTGCTTTGACAGATATTTCAATTAAACCCCGCTTTGAAAAAGTAAAGTTGTATAAATTGCGTTGCATTTAGCCACACCAAAACGTATATTGAAACGAATGACAACAAAGACAAAGCCATCAACATTTCTGAATTACATTAACACACTCTAACGATATAAAGTCCTTCAAAACTACTCGAAGAATGCGTTTAGAACGTGTGATTTTTGAGGAAATTTAGATAAAATAAATATACAATCCTTCTTCGCCCTTACAAGCAAACATATTAATGCAATTTTTAAGTAGAGGTACAGACATGAAATAAATAAAGAAAAAGAGAAATTACACGTATTACACTTGGATAGAAAACAATTTTTAAAAGGGTTTAGAGATTTTATGGGTCATTGATTCCTTTATAAATCTCAATATAATAGAACATAAAATGTTAGTAACATTGAATATCGAATATATTTCACCGTGGATACTCCCGAGAACATATGTTTGCATTCAACCTTTACGAATTTCCCACACGGAGAAACAAAAAATAGAACATTCCTCAACATAATTAATATGCTACAATAAAAGTGAGTATATGTGCTACTCTCGCAAACAGTTTGATATCTTTGACAGGTAACCAAAATATCGAGAGCATAAAAATTGAATTGGTTTTATCGAGCAATTGGCTAGCCATCAGGTTTGAGCGTTTCTTGTATTCGCTGCGCCTCAGCTGTATGACCCATTTTGAACAAATTATCCATTTGCTCTCGTAAATATTTTTGTCTTCTCATAGCCTCAACCTGAAAAATGACACTTAAAAACATTGCAATTGCAATTACCTTAAATAAAAAAAAAAATGCAAAATAATGCCTATCCAAAAGTGCAGCCAAGATGTAACATTGAAGGAAGCTTCCAGAAAACTTTATCACACGTGAAAAAAAACAAGATCAGGTAATGGTAAAAGTAATTATACCATGAAAAACGCATATGTACACCAACATAGCAATGGAAAAACATATACATCATAAAAATTCTGAAAATCGGTTCTGTCCCTTTCTACTCAAAATTTAGGAAGATATTGAAATAAAAAATGAAATGAAATGCACGTTTTACTTATAAAGTGTTCCTCTCTCAACTCGCATTATTTTAACAAAGAAGAAAAACATTTCTCTCCCAAAAAACTGGAGCCTTCCCAGTGAGAGTGAAAAGGTTAAATGTTTCCATAAATCTGTTAATGCATTCCGTTTCATATTGAACTATGTTAATACAATTTACTCGAATTTTAAAATAGCATCCACTGAAGAAGATTTAGCAGTCTGTGAAGCTATGCCGCTAAAAAATTAATTTGAGTACCAACAACCCGCCCAATTTAATTTATGCCCTCGATAAGATAGTTAACAATCTTTTCACTAAAAGAGAGGCTTAAGGTTGCTTGTATTGAAGGTAAAAAACAACGGTAGCATTAAATAGAATTTTGAAACGACACTTCTTCTACAACATACTTTGTCACGGCTTTCTTTCATTTGTTTAAATTCTTGTTGTAACGATTCCTTTGCACGCTTCTCTTGAATGCGCTTTATCTCGTGCCTACACACAGATAAAATAAAGAAACAACAAAGATAAATACCCCACCATATGCAGTGCAATTGAATATATACGGTACATATTGTACTGCAACAAAAACCAGCAGCAGAGACGGCTTTCAATGCCTCACATTTGGTGAATACACGACAAAAAAATAATGGCATTTGTATGAGATATAACAAGAACAACTACAGCAGATCTATGCAAGCATCCCTTTAGGATTTCTAAAAAAGTAAGTTTAGACGCTAAGATATAGCATTCATATCGTTTAATACACTAGTTTGTAAATGTAAAATGTTTGCCTACCTCCGTCGACTTTCATCATCAAGAAATGCTGGACTTTGCACTTTGTGCGATTTTCTTTCCTGAATCATCCATCAACCAAAGAGATATTTGCTCATTTTTGATGACACAGAATGAAGGAGATAAGTAAACTGAATTGATCACTGCAGTTTTAAAATGCTAGAAAAATTTCTTCAAAAGTTAGACAAGAATATCATAAAGAAGAGCGAGTGCAATAAAAACTTAGCTCCTTAACAAGCTAGAAGAGATTCTACACGTACTATGCGTTGTTCCCATTTTTCCAAATCGTAGTACTTTTTGTGCGGTAGAGTTACCGTGTTAAAATCTTCCATAAAATCTTTAAAAAGCTGTTTTTCCTCCTAACAGGCATAACAATTTTTCCACTTGTACAAAACGGGTGAGGACAAACTTTTAAGAAACGCCTTACCCAATGCGGAAGTTCTTCGATTGATTTGTTTTTTACCTCCATCAACCAAAGATGAAATTCTTGCCTTTTTCTCCAAATATCACATTCTTGAATTTGGCCATACTTTCCCCATTTTTTCGTTGCTACCCCTAGCGGTAGAGCAGATATGCAGAGAATTTACCACAAAGAGTCATTTAAAACTAAACGAAATACGAGAAAAATATGGGTATTTTCAAATTTTCATGCTATACATGTAAAAGGCATTGCTTTCTTTCACTGCTAAATACAAAACCCGTTTTAGAAATATCATGTCGTCAAGGAATTTACACAACTAGTACCCGAAATCCAATCATCCTTTCTTTTCTTTTTGCTCTTTTTTTTCGATGATTTCTTATGCGTATCAGCAAAACTCGATACACCTTTTGATTGCTTTTTCTTCAGTCGGTCCTTTTTTTGATTTCGCTTTCTGCTACACAGAAAAAAGATGGGCTTTTACTCAGAAGAGAAGGTCGTGCAAAAGCTTTTATGAAGGCTAAAATGAAAAAACTAAGGTTACAAATTCGATGAAACATGACAAAACAAAACATGCAGAAAATACTAGCACGTTGCAGCAGAGACTGCGACAAGTCAAATAAAAGCAGCACGTACAAGAAAAGCATAGTGCAATTCTTCTATCTCGATAGAAAACTAGGTTGTTCAAGACTGAATTTTGATTTGAGCAGGCACGATTTTTCAATTGAAAACGCACAAAAAAATCCTATCATAATTCTCTTCACAATCGAGTAGATAAAGTTGAAACATGAGAGGGAAATTAAACAAGTGATGCTAACAAAATAACTGCTACAAAATATTGTCTTAACTGCGCCTACATATGAGAAGAGCATCGAGGAGCTTGCGGAAATTGTTCATCAATACTTTCAAATTTTACATCGCAGGAAAGTGCACTCTTTTCACGATCGAGAGAGCGGTCACCAGACAAGTGCTTGCCCTGACAACTTCGAAAATGAGAAGATGCAGGCATCCTTTCGCTGGAGCAATTTCGATAAAAACCAAGAGACTGTTTTGCAACGAGCTTCTCTCAAGTCATCACTGAAAGCAAACCGTTGAAGCTACAGAAAGAAGAGAGCATATATCATCAAACCTTTCTTAAAACTTAGACGAAACGGCAAAGCGTCATACTCCATATTACTAGCATCAGATTGCTTTGAGAGTGATGTTGTTTTCCAGATTTTCGCCTAGAAAAGCTTCTACTTTGCGAAAAGTAGCGCGTGCAACTGAAATGAAACGAGTGACTACCGCAGTCAAGGCTGTCGTAAATATAGTAAGGTCAGGATTCCTTCCAACTGATTTATTTACTTTGTCTTCGAGCTGTTGATGTTAATTTTTCTAGCAGCTTCCTTCTCTTGATATTTCGTTGTGCAACAGTATTTAAGCATCTGGGTAATAGTTATATATGTAACAAAAAGCTTTTACGAGATTTAGTAATGAAAGTAGCATCAGCTAGTTCTGTCTATTCACGGAAAGAATCCTCCTCTGATTGAAAAAGTGTTTATCGCTCTCCCTTAGTAATTGAGCATCTGATGCCCAATAATACAATTATAGTAGGCCACTTGTAATTTGCTACTGTGCTTCACGCTGCTACTTACGTTGATAAACATGATTTCTCACACGGTTTTCAAATAAATGCGCCTGAACAAAATTGCACTGTCGCATTGTACAGAATATGAAACGATGGCTAATGAATACGAAAGTCAGACAATATCAAACTGTTGGTGGCAAAGAACGTGGACTAAGGCAATGGCATGAGCTGAGAGTATATAAACAGCGCAAACATGTGGATTATACCAGCGGTATGATGAATAGCAAAAAAGGAAAGCAAGAAATATTTTTCTCAAAATACTTTCAAATCTCTTATCAGTAGATGAGATCACGTTTCAAAGAGAATGACTAATTTCATTAAGGTTCTACTGTAACAACTTACAAATGCTTATGGCATGATGATCGCGTATTTTTGCTAGCTTCACACTCGTCTTAAAAGTGTTTCGGGTTTTCTTCGTGACTTCTGCATAAATTTATTCAAAAAATATGCAGCGTTGCCCAAGCATAAAGTCTTTTAAGATACAATCAAGCAAATGTTGTTTTTTCTGTCAGCATTTTATATATCCAATGAAAGCAGGCTTGGTTGGGAGGCAGTTTTTTTCAAAATATTTTAAGCATAATAGTGAACCTTGGAGTTAAATTGATGTATCTCAGGAGCCGTGAAAATTGGATTTTGTTTGATATAACACGTATTGTACTGTAAGTAAATGAAGGGTTGGTGCTTTTATCCGCAGTTTGTAGTGACGAAAGAATACTTATGACGCATGAATAGGATTAAATCATTATCAACAACACTTCCAAAAGAAAGGGTGGCGTGTAATAATCTCTAGTCTTAAAGCAAGGATGGAATATGTGAAACTGACTAATCGATAGATTAAAGCAATTCCTGGGCATGCTTCGCTTTGATGAATAAACCATACCAAAGTGCCAACATGCTAGTATCTACCATGTCACTCTCGTTTGTATATTTAGATGTAAAATTAACGAGTAACTATTAGAAGTTCACATTTCTATTCTAAACACCGTGCGTCAGGAACTCATATATGGTTGGTTTTAGTCGTTTCGTAATAATCGTTTGGAAATTTAGAAGCTTTTTCACTATTTTTATTCCGTTATTTATAATTGATCGTTAAGCATAATTTGTATCATGTGTAAGAATTTACGTTACATTATGGCGTATAAAATGTACATAGTATAACTTTTTACTTTTCTCGTGAAATTTCCGCACAATTATTATGTATATTAGTGTAGAAACAAAACTAAACTGTGCGCAAACAGGTACCTGAGCTTTAAACTGCAGTTGCCATTCTCGAAGATCAAAAAGTCAAACATATGATATTCTTTTTTCCTGCTCATTAAATTGCACTCATTCGTAATAAATTGCCTCTTATATATACCGATGTATTTAGCGGATCAAGGCGTCTGCAGAATATATTCTTCTCCACAGTAAAGCTCCACCTCGTTAGATGAATTACCTTTCTTCCTTCCATTGAATTCACTTTCTGATGAAATTACTCCGTCACATCGTATGTCTTTTCTAGAAATGTTGGAAAACCCCCTTGCTTTCTACTTCTTCTATGCTTTCTATTACTCTTCGCCTTCAAAAAGTAACTATCGACATAACTTTGGGAGATAACCTTTGTAGTTTTACTTTCTTGTCGTTTTAACCTATTAGTACACTTCTGTTTTTTTAATGAATCCAGGTGCGTCCTCCGACATTACCCCGCCTGACGCAGGTATTCATCGGGAGAACTTTCTATGTATTGGTCAATTTGCTGTTGAACAGATTCGTAAAGTACAGAACGATAACTTACTCTATTAATTTTTTTACTTGTTTTGCTTCATAATCCGACGGATTTTGTCGAATATAACTTGAAACTTGTGTAGATTAAGTTCTGAGTTGGCATGTAACTTTATAGCTGTTTGTGAACTGCCTTATACCGAAAACTGTCCTCTGCTTTTTTATTCAAAATGAATTTGTTGCAATGCCCCTCTATCTCGTATGCTTCCTGCTGCTTTCAGGGATCCCGAATCCCCGCTCTTCCGCCCCTTTACGCTTTGATTTACGTATTTCTCCCTCTTTTTTCCTGACCTATCCAGTACATGCAGTAAGTATACATGCATGGTTTAAGTTTAGTATGTCTAATCTTTCCTAGTTCCGTAGTATTTCTATTAAGAGCTTACTTTTGATAAAAGCACGATTGGATTCAGCTATTACAGGTACATTTTCTTTTATTCAAAAAAATATAGTGATACTTGCTAGAACTCAAAGAAAATTTGTATGAATCAAATCCACTGCTTGTAATTTTCATGGTACAACAGATACAATGCCGCACTCTGTGTTCTCGCTATACCAACACTGGTCATGTGAGCCACTACCAAACGGTGGCTAGTGGTGGCCTTAATAGAATGAATACTCTACCACAAGGTTATGTTCGTGATTTCTGTCCTTTTCAAGGCATTCGTGGCTATGGATTTTACAAGATTTTGCCACATGAACATTTGAAAATGGTAAACGGTGTGTAAAGGGCTCGGCAGATATCACGACATTTTGTTTTCAAGTTTTATACTGCTTATATTAATTCATTCAATTTTTTTAAAGGAAATATGCGTTCGTGAACTTGATGCAATCACCAGGTGTTTAAATCTGAGGGTTTAGCAGGATTATATCGTGGTCTCAATTTATTTCTGATACATTTGACAGTTAGGTTAGACTTTAAAGTAGTTTCAATTTGTAATAAAATAGCCTAGCAACTTTTCATCGTATTCGGCAAGCTTGTGGATTGGAGTGCTTCCACCTTTGGCTGGTAGCTTAGGTTGCCATTCATCCTTAATCTAGTTACTTGTCGCATTAATACAGACATGCAGTTGTTTTTTGCTTTTGTATAGAGAATCATTTCGCTACTTGCTTCTCCGTTACTGTTATACTACTTTGGAAAGGATTTGCTTCTCTTTTGGAAAGTTTTCAGGTATGAAAAACTAAGTTTTTGCATTGTAACAATGCTAGGAAATCCTGTTTATTCAGCTTGAATTGAGGAAATAATCCATTGCATTGTAATTGGACAGGTTTCCTTTGGAAAATTTTTGGTCTCAGCGCTAAGGACCCTATTTCAGACAACGAATTGTCTTGTCCTGAAGAGGGCTATCGTCGACATTGCATTATGCAACCGAAACATCTAGCAAAGTATATCAGCGAGGTTTTATCTTATCCTCTGCTTACTTGCACTAGTAGACTTATTGTGTATGAAGGATTTGAGAAATTAGGTACAATTTCTTATTTCTTTGCTATCTTGGTACCTTGATGTTCATCATATGAATTCTGTTGCTTTGCTTTTTGGAGTTGAAAATCATTAAACGCAATATAATGCATTTACAGGTGTGCAGGATGCAGTGGAATTGACCTTTTTGTATGACGGATTCAAAGGGTTTTACCAGGGTTTTTTCCCTCATTTTTTGGTGACCTCAGCAAGTGATATCGCTGAGTTTGTAGCGCACTATATGATAAAAAGTTCTTCGTTACCAGATGAATATTCAGAACGAATGAATTTGTTTTTTAGCGGTAAACCTA
This sequence comes from Cardiosporidium cionae, assembly GCA_015476325.1. Lineage (NCBI taxonomy): Eukaryota > Apicomplexa > Aconoidasida > Nephromycida > Cardiosporidium > Cardiosporidium cionae. Next base: position 15,412 of record JADAQX010000291.1, read on the forward strand.
ATCAACATTTTGAGAGTACTTTCAGTACATCTATTAAGTATTTTGCTTCAATCAACAGTGGATGGAGCATTGCTTTATTTGTTTTAGCGTTTTTGTTTTGTTACCTGTAGCATTCCCTAGCGCTCTCCTCTGGCCACTTTCTCAACTCTCACTTGTTCAGCGGTGCCAATCTTCCATGGAGGTACAAGCACTACGTTTTAATTTCTGAGATTTTGCTTGAATGCTATTCAAACGAATTGAAATTTGAGGTTCATTTCAGGGTTTGTGTCGATACGAGTTGGCTACAGTTATTCTTCGCAATTTTCCTTGGATGGTATGTCGGATATATGAAAAAAAGCATCGCGGAAACTAAGTACAATTTTTTGTCGCTTTTGTATTCAATTTGTGCAGGTATTTTCGATGACTTCAATCGTCTCAATTTTATTCTTTTTGGTCATTCTCTCTTGAAAATGTTTAAGTCGAGATTTTTATCTGGTAATCCTGTTGGAATCCGTTAGCCACCTAGCTTGGTTGCTTCCGGAGGAGCATGAAGATTGAATGAACATCTGAACCATAATTGTACAAGAAGGGGAATTCTTCTGTGTAAGCATGAAATGAGTCAGTCTCTTTTGGGCTTTTATATGTTTTCTCCGTATTTTACTTTGCCATGGCCTCTCGATTAAGAAAAAAATATGAAATGAGCAGGTTTAAGAAAGATTTTAGTTGAACTCACTAGCACTTCCCCTTTTTGACGGTGTGAGGGTTTGTTTGTTCTTATCATAAAATTTTTAAATGTTCGCATCAAAAGTAGCATGTGAAACGAGTTTCTGTAGAATAGCTGTCGGTATAAAATTTTTTTGGCATAAAGAAAACTATGAAAGCTTTCTATAAAATATTTATATACTGCCTGACATATATAACATCCTACAGACACGAACTTGTGTTTCTCATGGTGTATGTAATTGTTTTGGATTTCAAAAATGACGACGGTGATTAAGTATCCTCAAAGTCTTTCAACATAGTCTTCACGTGAGCGGGCAGTTTGAAATTTTTTTTTTTAGAGTTTTGAATTTTTGCATTGCATTTGGCGTGGTTTTGGAATAATTCTGTTAAGCAAAAATGTATTTGACACTTCATGTCATGAGCTCGTACGAATAATGAAAATATTACTGATATCTGTTGTATATTTATAATTTCATAAATTCGGGAAATTAATATGGCTCCATTTTATTGAAACTCATGGTTTTATTTTTTCCATTTTAGGCAAAGTAGAGATTGAGATAACGGATGCTTATTTACTTCGCGTGTATAACTTTGTTTCAGTTCATAAACCACTCGTATTTTGATTCACTCTACTCATGGGAAATGATAAAAAAATAACCGAAGGAAAAAATATTTACCTATGCAATGTATTGGATGGTAAATACGGCACCGCAAGTTACTTTAGTTTTTTGAAAATAGTTATTATAAAGCTGCCGAGTCATTTAATTAGTCTTAGTAGGCATGACGATGACACTCTAAGCTTTTTCCCTCTAAAATTTGAAATCATGTTACCTGTCGGAACTTAATACCAGCAAGTGATACTGACAAAAGCATTTCAAAAAGTATGAATAGAATAATGTAGTAGTATAGGGGTACGCAATTATTGAAACACGAAATTAAAAATGTAGAATACAAAATTGTCGACTTATCTCATGCATAAAATTTGATATACACCAATGCTACTTTTCCAAATCTTGACTATTTGAACCAAGCTTTGACGAGCACAATATTGCCGCGGCAGTGCTACAGGTTACACAACGAACAAGGAGTGTGAAGTTATTATTACTGAATATAGCGATAGTGTTGTTCCTTTGAAATAAAATCTTAGAGTTAATGCAAAATCAAATAAGATAGCCCATCGAAGAGGTAGACACCCAAAAGAAAGCGATTTCAGCTCGAAAGTTTAAGCATCTCAGTCATGGTGCAGTTTAACTTGTTCCATCCTGTGCTCTAATGTATCTACTGGCTTCATGCCGGGTACCCATTTCTCGAGTTTTCAGCTTCGGACAAAGCTATGCCAAGGCAGCGATTCAATGTGAGCGTTTTTCAATTTTTGTTTTTGTACTAAGCTGCCTTTATTTCTTGTAAATAATAATCGTAGCTAAAACCTTCTCTTCTGTTCTCTATACTTAACTGAATTTTGTTTCCTTCTTATTTCGGTACGATAATTACAATTAACACGGCTAGATTAGTAGAGTCATGAAGCTCGCTGGCCTTTGCAAAAGAGGAGGAGTTGGAAGTACAACCTTTCGAAATATTCTTTTTGCTTCAAACAAGGAAATATCTGCACGGCTTAGTAGAACATTTACGGTTGGGCAAACAGTAGCCCCATTTTCTTCCATGTTAAATTCTATTATACCCCCGTTGCCGAAAACCCCTACAAATTTAATTGATATCACTTCATTTGAAGATTTTTTATCTGTTGTTTCTCCAAAGATAAACTCTACTACTCCTCAACATTCTTTATCAGTAATATTATATCATGCTTCCTCTTCGACTGCGTCCCAAATTGTACTTCCCTCTTTTTATCAGCTGGCATCACAACGGCCTTCCAATGTGTTTGTGACTGTTGATGTCAGTGCATGCCCCCGAGCAGCTTATCACTGTGAAGTTGAAAGTGTTCCCTCTATCTTTCTTATTCATAACGATGATGCGTTTCGCGAGAAAATATCCGCGAAAGAAGATAATGACCACAACACTCTTGTGCAGCAAGCGCAAGCTGCTATAGATTCTTTTCATTCAATGGACGGCAGTTTAAGCGGCTATAAATCAAAGCAATCGTGGTATTCTCACAATATTCCTGTGGATAATCTTAATTTACACAGGGTAGGATGGCCGTCCGAATAATGATTTAGGAATTGATACGCATGCTTTAGATGTGAAGAGGCCGATGAAATGTATCATGTTGACAGAAGATTCATGTCTGGCTAAAGATCGCGGTGTATATATGATAGCTAATATGTCCTAAAGCATGGTATTTTGCTACTCGAAGAAATATTCCCCTTTTTTTAGTTTTGAAGATTCATTTTTTTTTAAATAAGATAAAAATGAAGCTTCATTTATTAATCTTAAGATTGACTTTGCTTTTACTGCTATAGTGCGTCTTAACCCAACTCAATATTTGAAGCGTAGTTAGTAAAGCTGCAGTACCCTACAATCTATTTCTTTGCCATTCCTACTTACGTTTGAATCTACGTTAACGGTTATATGCTAAATGTATTTTTGATACCATAACATAAGATGTGTACTATCTTAAGTTGCTTTCTCTATCCTCTTTTCCGTAATATCATGTGAGGCTTTTGCATTTTAATTTTCCACTACTTAAGACAGCTTCGTCACTGGTTTTTATTTTTAATTCCTATTAGAGATGTAAATTAGTGAACTTGGCTTAAGCATTAGTTGAACATTTATTTCAAAGCTCGGGAGGTGGTTAGCACTTCCTCACGTTCAGCAAGGGGTTTGGTTCGAGGAAGTATAAATGAGCTAGGCAGTTTCCTAGTGACTATACCAGTGCTCTTCAGAACAACTCTTTTAATTTGATCAGTGATCTCAGGGAACTGTCAGTTCATTATTTTTTGGTAGAAGTGATCATTATCAACACGAGAGCAATCACAATCAAATTCCACCACACAGCAGGCTTTAGTTATTTGTAATTTTGGTAAAGTAATTCAATGGCACCAGAGATGTGCAACCAGCATTCACAGCGCTTTATCTCAGATTGTAAAGTACACACAGCAACCGTGCCGTGAGTCGCCATTGTATCTCAAGACCGCGCCTGTAGAAATAATGTCATAGTGGGGACACACATGGGATATATTACCATTCTTGTACTTTTAGAAGTTTTGCTGCTTGTTCTGCCAGTGTGAATTTTCAGTTAATAATGTTCAACGTTTGAGAATATGAATGCTACCAAGTTTGCTTTTGCTAGCAAGTTATGCAATAAAAGTATCTTCAACTTTAGCGCATAAAATATTAAAACTGTGACATTTTGTTAAATGTTTAAAATGTCTCTCGGTAACGACCACGCACCCAATGTTGGAGAAATAATCACTTCATTATGTAATAACGAATCCTTTTGATTCATGTATATATGTGTGAGGACACTTCGTTCGATCTGATTGTGACAAAATGCTTCTCAGTGATTTGTTATGCAAAGATTTTTCTCACCGTGAAAATGCCCTTTTGAAGTAGCTAGAAAATGTTTTTTTACCGCGTTCCGACTTTGATAGCCGGCCTTGTGTGACATCTTCCCCATTGCAAAGCAATCGATAAGCAAGCAGTACTTCTTATGGATCCTTTACCTTCAAAATATAGTGGCCCCCTTTCGTTCTCATTGGTAGAGAGTACTTCAATCGGTAGAGCGAGGCTTCCAACGAAAAGAGAATCTAATCTCTCATCTCCTAGTGGTGCAATTGATTCTTCTAGTAGGAATGAAGACTTTATAGAAGATCCCCTTAGTTTGTACTGCCTAGATTCACCTTTTAGTACAACTTTTCCAAAATCAAACTGGACATCATTGAAAGCATCTCCTGCACAAACCATTCAAACAGCATCCGGAAATTTGGTGTCTCGGAAATCATTCCTGTATGGTTCCAATAACGTCCATCTTTCCGGTCGATCAGTCGTTAGCCCACACGTTATACTGCGAGGGGATCTTGCTCGCTTACGCATTGGTAAATATGTTATCATGAGCCCCGATGTTGTTTTGCGGCCTCCACCAATTTACATTCCAACACAAAGTATTTCTGGAGCTACAGATGTTAACAACTGTTTTGAAGAAGTTTCCTCTCTTCCAGATCCTTGCTCTTCGCAAAGTTCAAACAAGAAGTCGCCTCAACCATCAGATCACCTCTCAATCTCTATTCAAGACTATGTGTTTATCGGTAACGGCACCCTCGTCGAAGCTGCTAGTATAGAAGATAGAGTATGGATTGGAGCAAATTGTATATTAGGAAAACGCTGCGTTCTAATGCAATGCTGCCAAATTTTACCGTTTTCTTCTGTCCCACCTGATGCCGTAATTCCCCCTTTTACTGTGTTTGGTGGCTCTCCCGCTCGTGTTGTGGCGACTCTACCGGAGTACGCGGGGAAAATGTTTAAGGATCTCATAGTGGACATTTATAAGCAAGAATGCTCTCCATAAAGCACATTACCTGAGTGAGTTTTTCTCGAAAAGGCATTGAGTGCCGTATCTTATGTATGTCTATGCCATCGTACAGCCTCTCTTTGAAACATCATTCCACACGAGACACTTTATCTTATTCAACCAGCACTAAGCCGATGGAATTTTATTGTTGAACAAATTGATAAATCATATCAAACAAGGCGGGCATCAACGTAAAAATTTTTTCTTGCTAATCCCATTTTACACTTACTCCCTACTACTGTTTTTTTGAGGAAAAGTAACAATTTGATTGCAACTTTATATTGAAACCAAAACATTAAGATGTAACATAAACAGTAATTAAGTAGAGTTCATTAAATTTTGAGTTAAGAAAAAATTTTTACACGAAAGATATTTCAAGTGCGCAAAAGAACAATTTCGTCCATGCGTACACATTTTCGATTTTTTGCAAACTTCCCCACTTTTTCTCATCCATTTTCCATACGTTTTTGGTTCGTATATCCGTTATAACAGAAAAATCAAGCAAAATTCATAGTAACAAAATTAAAAACAACTCAACATTTGATACCATGTGTTCTTTCCATTGGGCTTCTTGCTATTACAATGTTAACCAAATTGTAGCTACAACTCAACCTATTTCTGCATAAAATGTAAACGGATTATACCAATAACCGCGCGCATAGCAGGTACTACCCTATCGCAATCTTGGACGAGCGTGCAATCCGGTAGCATTTTCTCTAAGAATCGCCGTAATCTTTGGAGAGTCCAGGCTACGTCAGAATCCATCGCCTGTAAAAACCGTTAAAAAATTAGCGTTACTTCGGCAACTTTAAAATTTTGCAGCGGTAAATATAAACCATGTTAAACTACACATATTTGCTTATCATTATCAAGAATTCACTTGTTTCCGAAATTTATTAACCTTGAGATCATCGAGATATACCAAAAGAGAGAATATCCAAAATATCACATGCGTGGTGCATTGTAGTGAATTGCTCTCTAAGAAATCAGCTAAATACTCCAAGGCACTGCATACTAATACCGAATCGATTTTATTTAAGAAATCTGCTGATGGGCGTTCTTCTTTGTATAGCTGTAACCATTGTTGCTTTGTATATAACCGACTATAATTTGATGATGATCTTTCCCAATCTATCGCAAGCTTACTCTTCAAGCGCTGGAATCGCCACAGTGTATCGTTCATCCATTTTTCACTATCCTTTGGCAATGGCAGGTTTATCGACGAATAGGATTGGCGATAATTTATTTCCTCTATATCAGCAGAAGTAGAAGTTGGTGCATATACAAAAAATTCCAAAGTCTCAAGCGACTTGCTGGAAGCATGATCTTGTAAAACTGCACTTTCAGATGTATAAGTTGCATTTGATAGCCCATCAAGTCGGCATCCATTCTCAGCTTCATGAAGGGTAGGGGTGCCAGACAGTAAAGAATTTCCGCTGGGTTTGACTGAAAGTTGTGAAGTTGCCGCCGAAACTATACTGGGAAGATTCTGAGCCTCCCTCCGTACCGCAGAAAGGTAAGTCGTAGCGTCCGAAAGTGTCCCTCCATCTATTGCTTCATACACTGAAAAATCTTCAGAAGTGACAGGAAGGGCCTGAGTGGGAAGTAGATAATCATTGTCGTCGGAAAATTCCATTCGAAAATGCTAATATCGGAATAACGAAGAGTAGGAAGTATTGCGAAGTTAAGACAGTGCCCAATGCTGCTTGATCTTGCAGCGAAAAATTCTCATACTGCTGAATATATAGTTACTCACATGAGCGGTAAGAGCATGTTATTGCAAGCGAAACAAACAAATTTTGGTCAAAAGAAATCGTTTTTTTCTAGCATTATTGATGTAGTTCAGAAACGTCAATAGCATAGCACTGCTGTGAGACAACTCCCTCTCACTGACAACACTCGCGTCTGATTGGTTCGAGAATCCGGAACCAGAGCTCTGTAGGTGGGAAGGGCAAAAGCAGCCAAGAAATATTAAATTGCTGTATTAAATGACATTTAGCAGCAGCAAAAATTTTAATCTAATTTGAAATGAGATCACGACAGCGAGCTTATTCTATCGTTATTTTGCTGGTGAAGTTGTGAATTTGATGATTTGAGACAGTACATTTTGAAGAGTGCTACAAAAATGTGCATTTTCAAGAAAATATACGTGCAACAGAATACAGAGAGGGCTAAGCATCCAAATTTATATTTCCTGTACCCATTTTAAAAATTTAGACAGATAATCGCAAAGTTGGTCTATTTTGTCAAAATCACAACTTGAAAAAGTCAAGCAGTGTTGCTATTTCAATATTGTTTAATAATAAATCACCTCATACAAGGTATTAATTTGTCACGGTTGTTACTGTAAACGTGGGTTCTATGGACCACTTTCTGCTAGTCGATTTATGACGACTATGGCTAATGGATGTGTTGAACTAGCGGAATCGATTCTGTTGTAAAGTTATTACTTAGTTGGTTGCAACTACTTCATGCGATAGTTATTAGAGAAAGTTTGTATCTAGTTAACTCCTACTTAACATAATCATAATTACGTGAAATGCTATTGTTACCATTTCATAATACATAAAAGAAAGAAAAAGACATAAGAAAAACAAGAAAGAAGTAAGTCGTCTCTTCCCCTAACGCACATTCTCTTCATCTGCTTGTCACTAAGTGCATTCGATATTGGTTGAGCTGGCCGGTGTGATTCTTTGTATTGTTACGTCGCAGGGTATAAGGGAAACAGTATGGTCGTGCCACCGTGACAACGATCAGAGAAAAAGAATAAATAGGTAGTGAAGTAAGTAAAAAAAGGTAAGAATGGCAAATAAAAGAAAAAGGCGAAAGAAAATAAATAAGCACTGTAAAAATACCATACTCGAATAAAAATACCATACTAACATAATACCCTTGTTACAGTTACACTCATCTGTCAAATACTTTTATTCTAGCTATGTGAACAATGTTTTTTCCACCGAATTACGAATAGGGTATTTTCTCAAGCACTTATTGAAATGCAACCTGCATGTTTCCTTTTGCCATTTATTGTGGAAAAGCAAGAGCTACCTTTTTCTTGAAGATAAGCTCAGGAACAAGCGAAACATAGTCATTATGTCTTAGAAAGTAAAATGTGAGATAGTTCAGCACATACTACGTGGATGTGCTTACATCAGCTTGCGTTGTATCAATTAATTTCTTTTAAGACTCTTTCACTCTTTCTGCGTTTATTTTGCCTTTTAATGTGCTGCTTCTTGATTCGAGACCGTGAAAAACTTTCAGCCGCAATTCATCAACTCGCTTTGGCCACAATACTTAGGGCAGAGATTTTGAATAGAAGTTTATAAAATTCGAAATCACGAGTAATTAATTTTTAGCTATAAATTGTGAATATCCCGAGACTGGAGTATGGACCAACGCCACTGCTTTCTGGCAATTCAATAACTGGGAAAACAGCTCATGCAGTCAAATAGCATTACTTTCGTACTATTATTGCTAGCAATCCTGATGTTCACGATTGCTCATTTTACGTTTCAAAAGCAATAGACACATAAATACGTCGCTTTTCTGTATTTTCGATAATGCTCTTCAAGTTAGTCCGCCTACCTCAATTTGTTTTCTTACGATTAACTTAAAGTTCAAATTAATTGTGCCTTCTTCATTGATAATAGTATAGGGATAAGATTTTACTTTAATGTCTGCGCTGAATCCTCTGCACTAAACCGTAATTTTGTGTATTGTGTCTCCTGTCTCTGCTCCGCACCTCTGAAACCTTACTTATTTCTTTATTTATATTATTGATTCAACAGAGTTGCAACCAATATATCCAAATTGTATTTTGAGCAACATGGCTCTACCGTTGCATACTGGTCATTCTTGTTTAATGCATAAAGCAAAGTAACAAGCATAATATCATTTTATACCAAAAAACTTTAAACAGAAGTTTCTAACAACCAGCTCCGTCATCATTTTTCAAAAATTAGAATGAGAAAATACTCTTTTTTTATTTGTCACTAGAAACAGTTACTCAAAAAAGACAAGAAAATGATGAGGCCAAAATAGCATGCGACGTTGCTAGAGAGAAACTTGATTATTGCACAGCCAAAATTAATTAATTTTATGACTGGGAGATGAAATAAAATTCTTTTGATTTATTACTGTATGCTGTTCAATTAAAAAAATTATGCACGATGCTCAAAAGGTAGAAAAACCATAAAAATAAATAGCAAACGGTTGATTGTATCTATCCATGACATATTGTCTGATTGGAAATATATTTATATATATCATGAGGCTGAAAGCTGCCTCGATAAGCTTCTTCAAGAGAAGGGATCGGGGTTTGAATTGAAATTGATTATGACTTTGTTAGAAAAAGTATTTTTATTTTTTCTAAAGTAAAATGCTCCTATACTTTTGGTGATGAAATGCGCTTACTTTTCCTACGGAATGTAAGGGATTTCCAGAAACTTGTGGCTCTTTTTTAAAAAAGGCCAACTATTCTGAACGAATGCATGTTGATTTCACAGTGGAAACAATCTGAAAGAAACATGGCCACTGCCGCACTTCTAAGCTTCAACTGTTTCCAAAATTCTTTTCCGCCTTGCTTTCTTTCCTCACTGCGCATTTCTTCTCTGCATTTTGGTGTAGAAAATGCGTTTTCGCGATGCTTTTTTTTACAGCAGAGATTTGTTTCTTCCAAATGGAAAAGACGGCTATCAAGGCAACTGGAGCATTCACATTATATTCCTCCTAGAACTATTCCAGAATATGAACATTTTGTAAAAGCACCTAAAAAATCTGCGTCTGCTCTTAATGAGTCACAATTTCATGTACTAACTAAAACGCATGAAGAGCATGAATCCCTTCAATTCAATAGAACAGGATCTCATCGGACTGGGCTAGCTGATTCCAAGTCTTCGACGAAATTGTTGAAGCATCCGTTATTTTCTAAACATACACCTTTTATTCCTCCCCACCCTCGTCCTTCTCCGGAGTTAGAAAGCCTCCGCCCCACTTGGAGAAGTAGACGGACGGGTTTATTAGCTTACAAACTAGGATGCATGGCGGTATGGAACGAATGGGGTGAACGAATTGTTGTAACAATTTGTCAAGTAGATCGATGCTCGGTGTTAGAAGTAAAATCAATACCTACTCATGGATATGAGGCGCTAGTACTAGGAATTGGTGAGAAAGATAACTGACAGTAGTACTTTGACCAAGTTAAAACATGTTGAATCTGATGTACATCTATATAAAAAGTAATGGAAGTAGCTACAATTTACTCTCTGTCTACGAGTTTTTAGTAAACAACTATGTGTTGTGCGGAGTCCACATGTATCTACGCTAGAGAGCAATTTTCTTAGAGTACTATTTGAAGTTTTAATTTTAGACTTTAATCATATAATAAAGAATTCCATTAGGGAAATAAATTTGGTATTTTAAATTTATAATGAAATTGTTTTCTATAATGCTGCCCTACGTACTGCAGTATGAAAAATTGATGACTTCTTTCCCAATTTCTTTCATTTGTTCTTCTTGTATTAATGTAACGTGAACTGTTAGTAGCCTTGCGCCAATTCAGTAATGTGCATTCTTAGCTTATATCCTTAACTATTTTTCTCCGCCTGCTTATTTTTTGGCTAACTTTATGTTTTACACACTACCTGCATATCGTTTGCTTTTATTCAGCATTGAAAACCTTCTCTTGAATAAAACTATACGAAATTTCACTGGATAGATGCGTTTGTCAATGTATGGGCTTTTTGTGCAGGCTACAGACCTTTACATAAGCAAACGAAACCGAATATCGGTCGTTTTATAAAAGTCAACACGGGACCAAAAGATGCCATCAAAGAATTTAAGTGCACTTCTGATGCATTTTTACCAGTGGGACATGAATTCTCCGTTCGGCATTTTACCCCTGGGCAGTGGGTTTTTGTTGCAGGATGGACAAAACCAAAGGGTTTTACTGGTGTCATGAAGCGATGGGGATTTTCTGGTAGACATGATTTATATGCCTGTTTGATTTTATTATTTCCTAATTGATGAAAAAATATTTTTAGAAACCCATAAAGTTGGAACACAACATACATATTGGCAGTAGCTGCATATACTTCAATTTAAATTGACAAATGTTTTCTTTAAATAAAAGATTCAATTTGTTTTTTGGCATGGTGTTGGTACAATTGAGCACTCTGTGGGCGAGAAATTTTTAATGAAAGTAGATACCGCATAGACGGAGCTATTTTCGCTGTTATTTTCTTTTCGGATTGGTTTAAATTCTTCTTGTTTTATCTAACTTAGGTGGAAGTGCTAGTCATGGAACTGAACATAAAGCTCATAGTGCAGCCGGTTCTATTTCTCAGGGAAAATCTGTAAATACAGTTTGGAAATTTAAAAAAATGGCGGGGCACCATGGCCCTGATCCACGTACTGTGAATTGCAAGTTATTTCGCATTGAGACAGAGCGAAATTTATTATTTCTGCAAGGTATGTAATGCGTTTAATCCAAAGATAATTGCATGTTCTCTGATTTAGGCGAGATCCGCTTATTTGTATCCTTATTCAGCAGTTTTGATGTAATCTCAATAGTATGTTTTTGTTTCAATTTTGTATCTTCCTAGGATGCATTTGTCTGTAGAAAGGATTTTGGTATAGAAGCAATTTTTAAATATTTTTATTTCATACATTGTAGGTGCTATTCCGGGTTCATGCGGTAGCATAGTGAAAATCAGCGATGCTCGTGGCCGTACCTGTGCTAAGAATAAGAATATTGGCATTCCATTCCCAACTTTTGTTCCAAAAGCGGACGAATCCTATCCTATCACTATTCAATGTCCCCCCGCCGAAATAGACCCTTTTACTTTTCCTGATGTTGCTGTATATGATTACAAGTAGCTTATATTCTTACGTTGTAGTATGCGAATGAATTTTTGAGCTTTATGCTTAAAATCGAATCAGATTTGATAGGCAAATCAAAACGATCGAACAGGTAAAGTGCAAGAATGGAATAAAAAATGTTAGTTTCTTTTCAACGAGCATTTTGTAGTGCATGCTACATGAGAATGAGAGTCAATAACAACATGAATCCTCTGCAATTATCCTACACTTAAATTTAGGAAGCATTTCCTTTTGGTTGCTCTGCGAATTTTTTGCTGAGTAATAAATGTGTAGAGAATGCGTTTATATTGGGATCCTTTTCGTTATTCTCGACTTTTCCTTTTAGTGAATGAAGTTGTGTCGCTTTGATAGCTGTTTTTTTGTGAAAGATAGCTTTTGATTACATGTAAATTTTTCTACATCTTCATAAATTGCATCGTGAGAGAGTTGCTTTGGTTTTGCGTAATGGGTTTGTTAAAGCGCTGAGCTTTTTTCAGTAAAAGCTTTTTGTATGTACTCCCTGAAAAACCAAAGTTTGCGTAACTTTCAGGAGTAAGTGCTTGATCCCCATAGAATATGTCGCTTTACTCCCTCACTATTAATTGTTTCTAAAATCAATCTTTCATTTTGACATTTCCTGGTCAAAAAGTTGTCAAGAACAAGGGTGGACGGACATCTTTTTGTGAAATCTTGCTATCTCATAACACAGAAAATGGTCCCTGAATTAGGGAAGGCGATCATATTTTCAAAACAATGCAGCTATTTGTGTTATAATTCTCTTTATAATAAGATGGGAAACACTAAATTACTGTTGTACTAACTACACGCATTTACCGTTATCCTCGTAAATTAACCTTTAGCTGTGCTTTCCTTGACAATTTTGCTCCCATTAGCTATTATGCAATAGCGATATATGATAAAAAATGGTACTAGCACATTTAGATTGCAGTCAATATGAAATGGTAGGGGAAGGTGGCATGAACCTGTTGGATTAACTGTCTATAGAGAATGTTTTTCTGGATCAGTTTTTTAAATATTCTTGTCTAGTTAGATTTCTTTTTCATGAATCATGTGATAGCATAGCCCAAAACTAAATGGAATATGCCAGTATTATTCAAGCGATATTTTGTATGATTTCGTTACGAATTTTTCGATTTAAAAATGAACGTTCTAGTTTGTAGCTGATAAATAAGCTACATTTACGGCATTGCATGTTTCTTTTTGTAGGAGTATTTGCTAACATTTTCCTAAAATAAAATACGAACAGCACTTTTTTTTTAGGTTATAGAGCCTATACGTAAACTTTCTTTGAATCATTTTGTAGTTCTAGCAAATGTATCATTATTCCATGATAAAAAAAGTTTACAGATGACTAATTGCTTTACGCTGGTAGAATGCCGCCTTAAATAGCAAAAGGAATATTCTTCACGAATATTGCCGCAAACTGTATAAATGAGGTCGCATAGGCAACCTTTAGATAGAGAAGTTGCAATTTGATATCACATTCATAGGCACACTTGCCTCCGAAATCTTCTTACAAAATATGGCCAAGGAACTTGATTCTAAATGAATCGTCTTTAACTTAAAACGATGTAACGGGGACTAGTTGCGACACGAGAAGTAGTTCCTGGTAAAATTCGTCATCTTTGTAAATTATATGTTTTCTACATGAGTAGAAAAAATCTGATTCGTTAATTTTTTCTGGAAAGTTCTAATTAAAAGTTGTGTAGACAAGATAATCATAAAGCTTTAAGTAATTATAACAAAGGTTATAATTCTTAGTCGCTCTGTTTCACACAATTTTTACTAGAAATGTAGCGATCTGGGTGCCATTGTGTTATTTATTCATCATAGCACCAGCAGTGTGTGCAAGCATAGCTTTATTATTTAGTTTTCTCGAAAATGAGGACCGGAGTAGTTGCACAATTCAGAGTTTATACACCTGTGAAGGTGGGCAAGTGGCAATTTAATGTAGAGAAGACAAGAGAGCAACACTCCATGATATGTAACTGTTGAAAGTATGAAGCAGAATGCATGGCAATAGCTTGAGCTGCAGAGTTCAAATTCGAACATGTTAGTCGTTGAGACAGAAGCCAAGGGAGAAAGAGAAAAATAGTACGGAGTAAGTACGTCATTTCCTTAAGCTGATTACATTGAAGTAGTGATGAATATAGGTTCTGTACAAGGGTCTATTTGGGACTGTCAACGCCAATAAGTTACAAATTTAATTCGTAAGATTACTCAAAAACTTGAGTTTTAGAGCTCTAGATTTTCGTTCTTCTCTTCGCTTCTTAGGTGAACACTTAAGTTAATGAATGAACATACTGAGTTATGTTACATCATAAATATATCCAGATCCTACAACAATTATTAACGTGTTAACAAATTTATTGTTACTTTTCAATTTTGTTGTCAAAAGAAAAGCAATTCACCGCAGTGCATTGGTATCTGTTCGCATATACTCAGTGGTAAAAATATCTCCGAATCACACTTGATCTACAACTCGCATTTTGAAGCGTTTCGAGGCGATAGTTGATAGTAATTTAGAAGGACTAGTAGCACTCGATTTTTAATTCATTTAATGAAAAATGGTGAAGTGCTCCACCACTTTCTCACGAGATTGAAGAATTCATACGTAGCTAAAAACTCCGTAAAGTTATTCATGAAACTTATTGAAATTTTTTGGGTTGCTGTACTTCTAATCAGCTCTTTATTCTGTAAACAATTCCAACAGTTTGACTGACTTTTTTTTTGTATTGTTTACCTTTTCCTAGATTGTTAAAAAGAAAAACCTAACTATGCTAAAGGAACTGTAGTCACCAGAAATTGAAACAAACGATGTAAAAAATCACTCAATTTTCAAAGAATAAATACCTTTATGAAGAAATTTAGAAACACATACGCAGGATCTTGTAGAGACTTCGTATTATCTTGTTGAACTTTGCGATACTCAACCCTATATAACAGTTACAATACATACATGCAAATGTGTAAATAAAAGCTGCATAGGGTGTGCATTTATTTAAGACGGATGGATTGCTTGCTATGCTAAAATACAAACGAAATTTGTCTGTTCTCACACTGACGCTTAGCGAAAATTTTGGAATACTGACAAACTACAATAAGTCTACAAAGAGAATATACTACGTACTTTTGAATAGACGCAGAGAAGTTTATATACGAAGGTTTACATGTCTACTTGATTTGTTACATGTTGCATACTTAAATTAACAGTGTATGGGAAGAGCGAAGCGACTTTAAGCCGCCACCCATGTAATGTACGCTGCCCATGTAAGTAATTAAATAGAAATCATCCATGAAAATGTTTACTGTCGTTGTTCATCCCGTTTTGACACACTTCTGACTGTCGTGGGCAAAATCATTGATTGTTTAACTTTGTCCCCTCTGTCTACTGAATTCTTCCTTGTAGCTATCACATCAGATCTCTACTTTTTCCGTCGGCAATGGACGTGCCTTCTCAATACGAGAGAGAAGAGAAGGTATTAGAACGAGAATTTGATGTTTCTCAAGATGTTGACTTCGATGATGCATTTCAAGAAATCAATGAAATGGAGACGGAAGAATGTTTTGCGAACAATTCAGATACATTTCCACTTTTTTCGAAGGACTTCCTTGCCTCGAGCTTTCACAGTAAGACTTCAGAGGAACGGGAAAACAATTGTCTCATGGGTGCGATTGGGGATGGTGATCCCACTGTACAATTACCTATCAGCCCGCTCTCAAATAGCTTGCATGACAACGGCTCAGTTAGTATTGCATCTATGAAAACCAATGAAACAGAATGCTGCAGAACCTCTGATTTTTCAGTGACGACACTTTCCACAGCAGGCGGTTCGCTCAATTGGAGGGAAGATTCCATGCAGTCTTCTACCAGTCTTTCTCGTCATGGTTCTACCATTCCACTACCACTACCGAATGAAAAAACTGAGAGCATCGCAAGAGAAGGTGACGGAGTCATATTTTCTAATTCACAAAATCGTTTAACTTCATCTTCACATTGTCTAAACGACCCTAAAAGTAGCACATCGGCCGCTGATGAGAGTGATGTACATTACCAAAACACAGGAGTAAGCATTGAACTTGGCAATCCTGTGCTACTTTCGCCAAATTGTACCAACTTTGGACCTGAAAATGAAGCGACATCATACGTCACTGGGGAAAAACAGGTGGCATCATTCGCTGTGCCACTCCCCTCTAATGTACGAAATTTTGTCTCTACTACAGGAACTTTTCCGCTGCCTAAGGACGTATTTCGGTCTTCTACTTCTCTCTCAAAACAAGGAAGAAAACGCGGTCGTGGAAGAAAAAGGGGACGAACCCGATCTCGCATGGATATAAGAGGTCGTCATATTAGAATGTTCCCAGGTGCCATTGCAGCACATTCAAACTCACCTTCACGCGAATTAGACACGCAGCAAAGAAATGATGTGCAGGGAAATTTGCATTCTATTGCTCTACCAAAAACTTCTGCATCGACCAAATATGCGATTGAATCGAGTGCTGGTTCTATTGTTCCCTCTTCAATACCCAAGCGCGAGTGTTTCTCTGTCTTTCGAGGTCGTGGTAAGCTGCCGGTATGCGATACTCGGAGCCGTCCCTACTCGTCTCTCTCATCTTCCTTCCAAGTTAGAAGCCAGAACGATTTTACTGAAGTCAATGATTCTAAATACCTTCGTGTAGCACCAATATTGGGTTCTTCTGATGGACAGAGAGTAGATATCCAAGGGACTGGCACTGCTAATTTTTCAATTTCAACTTCCTCCGCCATTCCCTCTTTTAGTCAAGACCCTACTCGCACTGTATCTTCCTTTAATTATGCTTCACGGGAATCCGATCAGTGTTTGCATGGAACAGATGGTTCTTCTACCTCGCAATTGTCTGAATCTGGTGGAAATTTAGTTGCAAAATCGATGAACAGAGGCTCTGGAGTAGCTACAACTACAGCAGTAACTACTTCCAAAAGACCCAAAAAAATAAGTAGGGGGGAATTCATGAAATTCTCATCCATGTGGTTGATCCCAGGTAAACCACACAAATGGAGAAAAGTAAGGCGACGTGTAGGCAATGTATTCGCAAGCATCTGGGAAGCTATTCCTGATAGCTGTGATGAAACATTTCTTACAATGCAAGGCTTGTTAGCGAGTGGAACTACTGGTTTTAGAAGAACCGGTCGAACGACACGTGCCGCAGCAGCCTCCATTGGAAGAGAGGTAGTACTAGTTGATAAATATCTTTTATTATTAACGATGCCATGCATTTCTGCAATATTCAGGTTGTCAAATCTTGTAGTCTTGGGAGATTGCTTAATATTTCGTAAAACCAAAATGAGTCTCATGAATTTAGCTTTTTGTCTTGCGAAATTATGCCTACGATGAGGCCTTTATAGCGTTGTCCCTTGTCAAGTTATTATACCTGTTCTATTTGCGAAACCCGAGTACTTGTGAAATTTTGATTTTGAAATAACCCATCACATATTTCTGCTGCATGCGCATTCGTTATAATTTGTTCATTCCTTCTTGATGCTTCAGCGCTCGTTGGAATACATTTATTTTTAAAATAATACTTTTTGCTTTCATTTTCTTTGTGCGTTGATTCATATATTGATAGCAGGAGGAAACTTAAGAGGACATCTACGAATTGAAAGTTAATTCTTTGAGACACATGTTGATCTTGGTCTTTTTTGGAATTCAGTTGGCTCTAACTTTGAAGAAAAAGTATCATCAAGAGTTTTTTAATACTAGCTATAGCAGTAAGAAATCAACTGTCTTTGTTTCAATCGAGGCATTTTTTTTGATAAAGGGACTTAATTGAAAGATTATCAAACATTTCTTGGAAAAAGGAAAATTTCAAAGTAACTTTATCGTTTCGAAGTTGATGGAGTTTGTAAACAGGTTCTCTTATCGTAGTTTGATATACTGTTTATTCACATTTAAAAGCATAAAAAAATTGATGCTAACACGTTAACCATCCAGCATGGAACCATTTTATGAACCAGCTGTTATTATCACAACATTCTGTCTGTCCTCTGTTTATATTATCGTCATAAATTCATAAAAAATAATAATTGAATGATGAAATTGTAAAATAATAGACTGCTCCCGTGACGCAGTAGTAGAATAAGTTCCGTCATCTTCTCTAAAGTAATGTGTACGGGGAAGCCATTTGAGAAATGCCAGCAGATATAAGCTTACATCCAAGACACATTTGGTGTATACATCCAAGGCATATTTGGTGTATTTAAGAACACATACTCTTCATATGTGATCACGAATGACATTGTGCACTTTTTTAGTTTTGTGTTAGTTCTAATGCCTGCCATTGTTCCTTGTATAAACGGAGGACACTTGTGTCCACCGGTGCGAATTTAAGCTTATTCTCATAGATTGACCTCGCCGCTTCCTTTTCAACTGTTAAGTCTATTCGTCCGCATTGAAGCGAGTTGAAGGCCAGGTTCACCAGAGCTGTGCAAAATTTCGTACCTAAACCATTCCCACGAAATTCATCTGCCACCACTACGCGCTCAATCCTTCCATCGAATAATCTTCCGAGGTGAGGAAGTCTGTGTATTTCGGCGAATGCAACAAGCTCATTTGTATCACTTCGGAAACAGCAGATGGGAAAATAAGTCGACAGCGCAAGAAGCTGCTTTATACTTTCCGGATTATGTGTAAGTTGGCAACGTGACACCTGCGGTAACAATCGTCGAACTGATTCATAATCACTCTCTACCATAGAACAACATCGGATTTGCTGATTATCTTTACAATGAAAACTGATTGAAGGCAAAGTGTGAGAAATGAGAGGATCCTTCCCAAGAGACCCGGATATAGTAGAAGAATCCATCGAGAATATGATATTGGATTCCATAAAAACAATAAGAGCACTCTCAGCATGCATAAAAAGTGAGGAATAGACAGTATAGCAAAAACACGAAACAAATATACGTCCAACTTCTAATAAAAATGAATTTGCTTTTGTGATTTGGCCAATTTTAAGACTCCAATTGTTTGGGGAATCCGTGCAAGAAGCAAAACAATATATCCGCAGGACGTTGTCAACAGGTTACCTATCTAAGTTTTTACATGTGCGTGTGGGATGAAAGACCGACTCTTCGTAAACGGTCTTCTCACGAGGAGTGATTAAGCAATGCAACGCGCCAAGGGGCCATGCTTGGAAGAAGAGATAGAGAAAGATCAATGCAGTTGAAGCGTTGCATTTTGAAGGTCATGGGACTACAGTAAAGTGATATGAAACAGAATTGTGTTTAAAAAAGGTTACTAAAAATAAAAAAACATGTGATTTATATATTTCGTTTAAAATTTCCAAAATCATAAAGTGAGACCGCACATAAGTAATGAATGCCAACATATGTAAACGTAAAAGCTCAACTTTATTTGGATGCTGCGAGCTGTTTTCCTAGCTAATGATGAAATTTTCCAAATTGTAGCAAATAGAAATGTTAGATTTCATAAATGAAAATTGAAGAATCATAACTAACATACGATTGCGCTCAATTTTGTTACTTCTTTTTGCATGATACATAATGATTGTGCCCATGTTAAACGAAATTGAATTCTGTGCCGAAATCGATTATTAGAACGTAGAAAAAGTTTTCGGTGGTTAATACTTCCGATGAAATGAAGAAGTTTTTGGTTTTTATTTGGCTATACAGGTAACTTGTAGATGCATATCTGAGAAAATTATCGTTTGAATAACTGATTAAAATGCACGTGTCAAAGCGACTCGAGCGCATGTATTGAAATAAAAAATCAGAGATTCTTTTATTGTAGAAACTACCGTTATATTTTCATGAACATTTAAACTAGGATAAGTGGCTTTTAGACGTGGGCTGATGGTGTAGTGGTATCACGTTCGCTTCGCATGCGAAAGGTCTCGGGTTCAATTCCCGATTAGTCCAAACGCTTTATTTTATTTAAGCTCTGAGTGATGACCGTTAATGTTTAATTAAACGCTACACCATTACAAAAATCTTTTAAGATCAAACTACAAGTTTCATTTGAAAACTTAGAAGAGAAAGTAAAAATTTGTCCTAACTTCGACTAAAATGCGTTTTCATTCACTATCTAAGCGTTATGCACATGCTAACACTTGTAAGGAAATTAATTACTGACAAGTATCACGGCAGGGCTTACGTTCCAAATGGTATTCCACACGCAGTGACAAATAAATAACTACTTCTTAAAAAATATACGTTCCAAAACTGGAATTAAAAAGTGCCTAAAAACATACGCAAGATTGAAATCTACACGAAGCTTAAGCTTAGGTTCGATACGTTACACGAAGTATTTGATGAGCTAACAGCTAACACCAACACTCTTAGTGTTAGATACTACTAGTTTGTAGCTGCTGCTCTATCCCCGTAGTCTAGTTAGCAAAGCTTCAAATACTTTGTAGCTTACCGTGAATGCTTATCTTGATCAGAAAGCGATTTTAAAAAATGGAAATAATAGTTTTTTCCTGGAAAGTGAGTAAATTTCGAGAGAAAGAGGGTGACGAAAAAAAATTGTAAAAGTACGCCATAGGAATTCAGTTTCAGAAAATCAGTGAGTTTGCATCTAATTTTTTTCGGGTCCCAAATTTTTGACTTGATATTAATCTATTCCAATCTTTATATTATTTAACCTAACTTCATTAAAGTGGTAAGGAATTCATTATGTCTCAAGCATGAGATTTTCTAATTCTACAATTTGTATCGCTGTTAACGGTTTTCAAAGTTTGACAGCTTTTCGGTAAGATACGGGCTTGGAACAAATATTTTCCATTGATAAGTTAATGCCCTATCTATTTTCACTAACACTAATTAGCGAAAATTCATCTGCAACTGCTGCAGATAAAAACGAAATTAAACTGCAGTAATTAATATGCCCAAACTGCAATTTGCTACAATACAACGAACCGACAGAAAATTTTGGAGTTATTGACGAGATAAATTAAAATGCTTAGGAATTTTTCATTCACACTCATTGCTACTACACCGGATTTCAATATGAAACAAGAGGGCGTGGAGACAGTTTTTTCTTTCTCTTCGCTTGTTAGCACAATGGCATGAAACTATTAGAAAATGCTATATTTGAATATAAATTACATCAATTGTAACGACAATTCAACAAACAACACGTTGTCTTGAATTTGATTTATGAACAAGGTTGCAGCTACTGTTAAAATGAAGTGTTAACATTAACAAAGTTTTTGTATGCGATTTCAGTACCTTTTTTTTCTGAATATTCGGCATCTGCTATAAATAGCAAACGCCCATTTCTGGGTAGTCTCTCTACTATTTAATTCACGAAATTACTCTTCTCTAAGCTATAACGTGATTCAATTAAATGAAAAAATTTTGCTACTATAATTTCGATAAGAAAAAATTATTGCATAGCAAATGAAACCTCAAATATTAGGCTAAGCTTCTTTTCTTTATGGGTAAACTGTAGCAAAGCAACGTTATGCAGTGTAAAATGTTGCAAATAGACCAGAAACTATACACACAGCTAGCAGTATAAACATTAGTATTACTTCGAAAGTCAACATGCACACAAAGAACCCAAGTTAAAAAGAAATCGAAAGCATTCGAACAAACATCCGTCCCTTAGGGCACAACCTCCCTCATAGCCTCCACTAGGATGCAATTAAATTCCTCAACTAGAAGAGGCTAAGGTAGCGAACTTTCTTTTTTCAATGTTGAAAAGGAATTGTGGTTACCTAAATACTCCATTAAGAAATTTCTTTTGCATTTAAACAACCATGCAGTCGAATCAATATCTTAACTAGTGCAAGGTAAAAACGATTTACTTTTTACTATAAAGCGTTCAATTCCAAGATTTTTCTAAAATGCTGTTTCAATCCTAGAAATATACTTGAACAGAAATACTTTATACCTAATCAGTATTATACTTAACAAGAAAAATACTAGTCTTCGTAGCAATTCACTTCTTCGTAGCTATTTATGAAGAAGTTTAAATATTGGTGCGATTAGCTATTTTAAGCGTGTTATGTATTCAAAAGCTTAGCCTTGACAGGGGAGTATGCCCAATAGGAGTAATCAGGATAAAAAAGCAAAACGTTTTGGGGTTACAGGGAATAAATTTTGACAGAACGCACTGAAAATTATAGTGTCAAATAGGGAGGAAATTTGTTGTAAGAACACAACTACAATAGCAAGGATATATAAAAAAAATCTGTGGATTCTACAAAAACATCATCATTATCTTTTACCAAAGGGTTGCCAGAATAGAAATAAGAAAAACAAATCTCAAAAAATAAATTAAAAACTCAATCAGCGTGAATTTTGTTCTGCTACTAAGTTAAAATATAGCAATTCTTAAATCTTATATTCCCCTCCCCAAAGAAAGGTTACTCCACTGGTTTTCCCTTATCATATTTTTAACAAAAATATAAAAAATAAATGAACATAGTTTTCTTTGTTAAATTTTCAGTGGTTACAAAGTATTAATGCATATTAAATGCTCCATCCATTTCTTCTGCAATAATTCCATCCGCAATATGATTGAAACGAAAAAATCCACCACAAGGAAGACAACTATTGCCTCTCATATGATCTTGAAATATATTCTCAGAATCCAATGAAATGCCAGCATCATATCCATCTGATAAAAGAAAAAAGTTAACAGACAACACCTTGTCATTGCCTTTATAGACTAAAGATCCCATAGGCTATACTATATAAACAGAATACATGGATACTTTACGAATTATAAACTTTCTTGGAGAGTAAGTCTTTCTAGTTTTTAGTGTACTCCCACATCTTTACATATTCTTATAAAAAATAGCTTACGCTTCATCAAAATATCCAAAACAAAGTTAAAAAGGGGCGGTGTGGGAGTATCATTTTTTCTTTCAATACCCGCAACTTTGACTCTGATTAACCATCAAAACATAAAAAACAATATATATATATAAAGAAAAGGAATCCTATATGCATACTTTTCCTTTAAAAAAAAAGACTAAACACTTTAATTGTACTCCACAATATAAAAAAAAAATCAAATTTATATATATATATTTTTTTTTTTTATAAATTGCCCATAACCTTTGTATCTAGTAAATATCAAAATGAGTAAAAAAAATCTTGTCTGTGCCATCCTTTACTATGATTCCCCCCAAAAAATGGCTATTTTGAAAAAATTAAAATACTAACAATCAATCTGCTAATCTCTGATGCCTCACTTTTTCTTTAATAAAAAAAAAATATAGAGTTAACTACAGGAATGTCAAATATTCTTATTCAGTATACCGAATTGCTTGTAGGTGTGTGTTAAAGGCTTTCAATAATATATTCTGATAACGATGTGTAACCTCCCAGTTCATATCATCTTTATTCATTATCAATATAAAAACACGAGAAATTGCATACAACAATGATCCCTTTCGTATCGCTTCTTGAAGGCAAATCTAAAACAAGATAAAAATACAAAACAGATTAAATTTTTATATAAATTTAAAGAGAAAAATGTTTTACTGAAATAATTAAATGTTTCCATTTTTAGAAAAAAAAATAGAGAAGAAATTTTTTCTTGTAAAAAATTAAGTTTAAAAAAAAATCCACTCATAGAAATATGTCAATAGGAATCATACAAATACAATTTGAGAGAAAACCTCTCTTTTCTCTGAATTCATGATCTGCTTTATTTTAAAAGTTTTTAGACCCTATGTATGCATTTTCTTATTAAAAATTTTTAAAAAAAAAAGTGCATTAAATAACCATACTTCAAATTTTAACCAATAACAAGGTGAATGTTTTTCTCGGTTATATATGGCAGTTTGGATATACATTGTAGAGGCATCTACCAAAAGCAAAGTATAGAAAAAATGTATAAATTTTGAAGAGTTTCTTTCTCTTTTCTATTAAAGTCTATTCTACTAAAAATCTAAAATTTAATTTAATTATATATTTTTTTTAAAATATACATTTTCCATTTACAAAATGTTTATAAATCTAAATTACACAAAGTTTTCCTCTCATTGCCTGTAAACCTCCCCTCACTGTATATTTATATATATATATATATAAAATTAGAAAGATATACAAACCATGCTATTAAAAATAAATTTTTTTTACAAAACATGTACACACACAAGAATCAAAACTTTTGTTTATAAATAGAAAATATCTTATAAACTTTTTTACTTACTAAATTCAGAATAAGATAAACAACGGAAAATCTTTAAAAAGTCCTTATATTCTTTCAATAATAACGTAACTCGAGAAAGTTCACTCTGTACAATAGCTAAAAATGTACGAATATAATTAAAATCTATCGCTGTCAGAGTGGTAGAGAATGTTTCCCCTTCATTCATATCCTTTTGGAGATCTCTTGGGTGATCCTCTGTAAGTAAGTTCTTCTGTTTTGTCTGATATATATATATATATAGATGCAAAAAAATACGCATTAAAAATGTCTTATGAAAGATTGAGGTGGGTTTAGTAATAGAGGTAGATCTCCTATCTATTGATTTATCTATTCCAAACACACACATTCTCTTTTTTCTCAAATTCTTTTTTATTACTACTTTTCCTACTACTTATAACGACTTACTCTAAAAGTATTATTAAAAAAAATAATTCCCTCTCCCTCCTCCCCCCTCTCTCTCTCTCTCGAAAATGATTCCCCCTGCCTCCCCCTCTCTTCTAAAATATTTTTAAAAAAAGGAATTCCCTCTCTCCTTTCCCCACCTCTCTCTCTCTTCCTCTCCTGAACTAAAAAAATAATTTCCCCGCCCCCCTTCTCTCTCCTTTCAAAGTGTATGAGAGAGGTTTATATCCATTCCTATATACATTTCTTCTTCTTCTTTATCATCTTCATCTCTATGTTTACCTCAAAATGCTCTTGTAGTGTGTGTTCTAATCGAGAAACTAAATGGTATCGTAAACTATCACACAGAGTACGCCAATCTCCTCTTCCTCCTTTAGAGAGGCGATGCTTGTGGGGGGAGGCGGACAGTACACGAATATGTGAAAAATAAAGAAACGAACGCGTCGTAGTATCCTGTTCTCCTTCACCCCTAAAACCAACAGTGCCTCGCTTTGTTTCTCGGAGGCTACA
Source organism: Cardiosporidium cionae (assembly GCA_015476325.1). Lineage (NCBI taxonomy): Eukaryota > Apicomplexa > Aconoidasida > Nephromycida > Cardiosporidium > Cardiosporidium cionae. The sequence continues at coordinate 40,540 of JADAQX010000291.1, forward strand.
GGGAGGGCAATACACCTGCAGAGAGTTACAAAGACGCACATCTCGAGGGGTAGCCAAGGCCTTTATTGGACTCTGCATCCCTTCTTCCAAAGAAGATTTTCCACTTGAAGGAGGAAGACGTGTAGGTACACCCAGAGGTCCTGCATGAGAGGCTCTATATTTAAGCCAACGCGGTGGAATAGCGGTGCTACGCTGCTCAGGAAGAAAAGAATCAACAACGAGTGTCCTCCGTCTCTGTGGGAGTAATCCACCCACAGGGAGAAAAGGACCTCCTTCGGGTGGACGGCGAAAAAGGTGTCGGCTATGCGTGGCATCACGCCTCTCTAACCCTCCACGGTGAAAAGAAGGAGAGGGCTGCTGCCATCGTACGGATAATCGAAAGGGGGAAAGAAGAGCCTCCGAAACCTCCAAATTACGAAGAAGAGAAGCATTAGGAAGAGGGGAGGAAGCTGTTGTTTTGAAATTCTCCACTCCGAATGGAAACATATCCATGCATACATCTTCTTCTGGTAAAGGTGAGGTCATAAGAGTTGGCTTCCAAGGAGACATATTCCAATCAAAATGAAGAATCATACCCAAACGACTAAATTTGACGATTTGTATACCCGAAATACATTCATTTCTTGTGAGTTCTGCTTTTTTGTCTATAAATTCTTGTAGAATCTGTACAGGGAGGGGGGGGGAACACAGAGAGAGAGAGAATTGGTAATAGATGTTAAGATAATAGAGAACAATGTATACATGAGGAGGAAGAAGATGAGAATATATATAGAGAGAGATGAGGGAGTAGAGAGATAAGGGAGATAAATTTTATTTTATTAAAATTAAAAAAAAGCGGGGGGGGGGAAGGGAGAGGAAATATGTGGAGTGATATTAAAAAGAAATATGTATGGATACAAAAAAAATCACTAAAAAATAAGAGAAGCGTATGGTACTAAAATAAAATTAATAAAAAAAATTGTAATTAATAAAATAAAAATTTACCGAAAAGATTAGAGAAGAGTATGGTACTCAAAAAGAGAGACTCAAACAAGAAGAAATCATTCAAAAAAATCACGCTTTTCACATTGAAATTAAAACTCCATCTTTACAACGAAAAAGAAAAAATGAAACAATAAAAAAAAAGTCTAAACTTCTTTAATAATTTGAATCTATAATTTACCTTTTCTTCCTTAGAATGTGCATACGTTAACAAAGTTGCTTCTAATGTAGTGCGTATAGCACTTAACTAAAGAAAAAAATATATGTATGAAAAATCACCTAGAAATAAACTAGCAAAAAAAAAACAAAACCAAAATTTATTAAATAAAAAAGAAGAAGAAATAAATTAGAAAAAAAAATAATATAATTTGTTCAAAAAAAAGGAAGAGATCAAAATACGTTTCATTTCTTTCTTCATATAAAAATAAAAAACAGCGATGGGTGGCTTTTAAAAATACACAGTTTTTATTAAAAATATAGAGAAAAATTTTCCAGTATAGACGAATTTACTTACTTGTTTTTCTTCTTCTCGTGCCTTTGTAAGTTTCATTTCAATTATCTCTAAAAATTTTTCTTTTACAGTTAGATCTGCTTTTAATTTTTGGTTGAAATTTCTGTATATACATACCAAAAAAATAAAAATAAAAAAGAACTATATTTATAAAAAAATACAAAATTAACCCCTTAATTTGACCACAGTTTTTCCCCCATATTTTTTCTTTCCATTTATTCCTCTAAACGTGTGTTTTTTTTTATTTATAATTATGTTTTTTATTCTATTTACCGTAAAAATAACAGAGCTTGCTCTGTTTTCACCTTCACTGGATCATTTTCTTCTGTATCCATCGTAAATGTTTCAAAAGCATGTGAAGAAGAATTCCAAAGCTTTAAAAAAAAAAAATTTTTTTTTTTAAATTACAAATGTAAGTGGAAATAAAGAAACAAAAAATTTAAAACATTTTCAATATGCATAGAATACCCTTTTTTCAAAAATAAATTCGTTTTTTTCCTTTATTATTTTTATAATAAAAAAAGCGGCAAATCTATACAAAATTTTACTTCCTCTTCTTAAAAGTGTATTTCTTTCTCTCTCTTTTATATATAAAAACATCTTAATTTTTACATTCCAAAAAAATCAAACAAATACCTTCACAGTCTCAATCGCTTGAAGAAGTAAATGTTTCCGTTTTAAAAGTGCGTGTCGATGTTTCTCTGTAGATTCATCCTATTAAGCATTATATAGACATCTTTTCATAATAATAATACTAAAATTTAACAAATAATAAAAAATCTCCCCTTCTTTCAAAACCTACCCTAGTGCAAGAAGATAGAGAAAAAAGAGATATCCCCTTCTGTGAATTTTCTGGAGGTAATTTTTGCAAAGATTTTTGAAGTAGGGGAGAAGTAAACATAAGGGGTGTTTCTTCTAATCCGACAAGGATACTCCTTCTAGGAACGGAGGAATAAATGGGAGTCGTTTCTGTAGGGGGAGGAAAAGCTATGGCGAGCGGCACTGAGGGCTGAGATGGAGCGACATCTGCAGCCGATGTATTGAAAGGCTGCAGAGATGCCATTTTGGTTTCTGTAGTATGTGAAAATGTACGAGAAAGAGGAAATCCAGTCTTTAAAAGTGTAGGAGAGAAAGGTAGATCTACGTCTACTTTTTTAGGAAGGTGGTTAGCCTGTGTAGAACGAGGAGACGAAGAAATACTTCTTCCACCCGTAGAACACACTTTTGAGCGGCTACTGGCGGAGCCTACGGAAGATGTATGCGATTTTCGAAGAAGGGGAGTGGAAGGATGTACACCCAGGGAGGTAAAGCGTGGAGGAAGAGGAGAAGGGGGGAGGAGAAGAGAAGGCTGCGTTTCTCTCTGGGAAAAGGTTTCACCCCGTGTATCTCCTCCCTTTTCTTCTAACATCTCAGGTGGCTTGAGGGGAGGGGTGGCTACGAGGAGACCTTCCAAAGGTTTCTCTAGGGGGATAGTCGCCGTTTTTCGGGTAGAAGACGGTGTCACAGGGTGGGATGTCTCCTCTTGAAAAAGAAAAAGTTTCTTCCCATCTGGCTGCGGAGATTCTCCTGGTAAAGGGGTAACAAATTCCGAGGAAACACTGGCAGGTGAATTATAGTCTCGTGTTTCAAGGGGGGGAGGGGGGTGACGATTTTTCGTTGGCGTTGCCAATGTAGGCATCTCCCGTCTATCGGAGGAGGTGGCCACTACCCAAGGATGATGCGTGGCCTCCTGAGCAGAGGGAATCGTTGGAGCAGAGGGGGGGAGGAGAGGTGGTGTCTCAGCAAGGGCAGATTTGAATGAAGGGCGAAGATCTTTGAGAGAAGTGAAATAGTTTGAATCTGTAAAAGTCGATCCTTTCTTTAGGGGAGACATGCGATTTTCTGAGATATTTGTAAAGGATGGGGGGAGAGTTGAAGGGAGGGGTATGTCTCGGGGGGAGTGAGTCACGTCTTGAGAGGGGAGAGTGGAAAGGGGGGGTATGTCTCGGGGGAGGAGAGAAACGGCTTGAGAGGGGAGGGCAGAAGGGAGAGAAACGTCTTGAAAGGGGAGGGTAGAAGGGATAGAAACGTCTCTGGGTGGTGGGGAAGGATTAGTAGATGCGAGGAGCCGCTCAGTAGCCAAAAAATGACTCTTACTAGGTAAGAGGTTACCCATCCCAGAGAAGTCCTGCGTCTCTGAATAAGCAATTCCATCCCCTAAAGAAGAAATTTTAGCGTCTTTAGCACTTTGTCCATCCTCAGTTAAACATTTCTCAGGAAGTATGAGCAGATGAGAGGTGGAGGGAAGCTCAGGCAATGAAACCACGGCGTCTGTAACGGAGGGGATGTCCACAAGTGTAGGCAAAACAGAGAGGGAAGCAGTGGAGACACGCAGGCGATGCAGGGTAGAGGGAAGAGGATCCATTTCGATATTTCTTGAAGGGGATTCCCCATTTTTAGGTAGAGAGGGGGAAACTGCGAGAAGTCCATGATCTGCTAGGGGAGAAGGTGACAAGCTAAGAGATCCTCGTCGTCTCCGTTTTGCAATATCCTCCGAGGGAAGAGGAAGATGGGATAACTCAGAAAGTGTTTGAGGGGTAGTACGACGTCCTTGATGGGTTAAAAGAAGATCTTCCACCTTGGAGGAAAAAAAATAGGAAGGAAATTTTTTTTTAATATTATATATTTGTAAATACTATAAAAGAAAGAGATGTGTAATTTATTATATTTGAGAACGGCTAAATGACGACATTGCATATCAAAAATTCTTCTTTTCTTTTTTAAAAAGCAAAACAAAAATGTAGTTATTTAAGAAAAGAAAATAGGTGGAATGTAGGTTATACTTTCTCTTTATTTATGAGGAGAAAAAGAAAAGCAGCTTATTTTCCATTAGGAAGACTCTCTTCTACTTTTTTCGGGCCCTAAAAAAAGAAATTCTCTCCTTGTTCACTCATAAAATATTTATGAATTCTGCATATCCCAGTGAAGATACCGGAGGGGAGATTAATTCTCTCAAAGAGGAGAGATACTCAGATCGCTGTTCCCCCTCTAAAAGAGAAGAACGACGACGTCGAACAGGTGGAACAGGGCTATAATGGGGATTGTATGCACCTTGCTGACAAAGTTCTTCTAATCTGAGGCATCAAATAACAAAGGGAAAATATATGTTTTTTTTAAAAAATCCCATAGAGGAGGTTCTTTTTAAAAAAAAAGAAAACTCCTCGTCTACTTTTTTTTTATAATTTCAGAGTAAAAAGTAAACCGTAGAGCAAAAACATCCTTTTTAACAGAAAGGTTATAGAGTCAAGCAGTATCAAACTATAGTATCAAACAGTATAGAGAGAAAGAGAGAAAGAGGAAGGGGAGAGAGGAGGGGAAGAGAGAGAGGGGGGGAAGAGAGAGAGATGTTAGATAAATAGATGAAAAATTGGAAGTTTAAACAGGGGGGGAATAAAGTCAAGAGAGAAAATAAAGCGTGGAGGTATGAAGTCAACATAAAGTTTTAAGAGAGGAGAAAAATAGAAAAAAATCAAAGTATTCATTAGAAAAAATAAAGAGAGACATAGGAACAAAAGGTATCAGAAACGAAATTGGGGATGCAGCCATGAAATGCATGAATATAAAAAGTCAGAGTGGATTTCCTTTAAAATAAAAATGCTTTGTCTAACAAAAACAATGAGATGGAATATAACATACGATGGGAATTGCATGTCACTAAAAGAGTCTTCAGATTCTTTTAAAAATGAAAGGCTATCCTCCAACAAAGAGGTAGAGTCACCCTTTGTCAATCCCTGTTTCGGTATAACCCGTACATTTTCTCTGAACAAGAAAAATTTTGCAAAAATAGAAGAAGAGAAAAATGTAGGGAAGAAGCGTGAATACAAGCAAGTTTGCGTTTTTCTCTTCATGATCTCCTTAATGCCTACGATAATTCGCAAGAAAAAAGTGAGAGAGAGGAAAAAAAGAGAGTGATGAGGTGAACTGATACCCATTGCATTGCCTAAACTACCCTATTAATTCCACAAACAAAGGGAAAATGCAAAATCTCTTCCTCCTCTTGTAATTTCTACTCTCTCCCTCCCCTCTTCTCCGTTGTCATGCTTGAAAGATAGATGAAGACGTGTAATACATACAAAGAAGTGGAAGTAGGACGATCCTCCATATCCGATGAACGAAAATGGGAAAGAGAACTAAGCGGAAGGGAAACTTCCCTCATAGTCAATTTTCGTGAAGAAGGATATCCTTTTAGCTGCATCGATACGGTAGATGAAGAAGTAAGAGGAAGAGACGACGCCTTCCAGGAAGTAGGCTGCTCAAAATTCTCTTTGTGCATGTTAGATGCATCCTCTGAAAGTAGATAAATATATCAAAAAACATAATAACAGAAACAAAGTGATCCATTCATTCTTTTCAAAGAGTTAGCACTAGATGCAATCCTTTCACACTAACAACACCAATGTTTTTGCAAATAGGCGAAAACGTTCTTACTCGCATGGATGGAGGTGGTTAGATGAACAGGAATCTCTTTGCTAGACTGCGGAAGAGTATCTTCTTCATTAAGTAAAGCGTGCGTATTCAAGCCTGTGGTCATGAGGCTAGGGGTGAGAGAAACTTCTTTGAAGGGCAAAGAATTGGTAAAGGGCAACAACCGTAAAGATTTCTCTGAGCTGTTGGACTTCTTCGCCGAAGGATTGTGACACAAAGAGGTTTGAATCTCTCCTCGTAAATCCCTGGTTTGGAGCGAAGAAGAGGGCATCGAAGAAAAAGTAGATGAATGCGGAAGAGAGGTGGAGGAAAAAGGAATTTTTGTGTGCAAACGTGAGGAATGTAGGTCAGGAGATGACAGCGGGAGATTTGTAGAAGGCAAGGTGGGGGCTTCCTTCAATTCAGTACTCTGGGATAGCGGTAAAGAAAATGATCTCTCAGCTTCGTCAGATGCGGGAGCAAGAGATAATAGTGGAGAATCTGGTACTGCCCCTTCAGCTACTGTGGGGGTGGACAATCCTTGCCCTGTGAGAGAAGAATTCTCGGGGAGTGAAGCTAATTCGGTGAATTCTGCACTAGCATTCCATGAGTGAGAGAGGGGCAACGTGGGGTGCTCCATACTCTCCCATGTCGATGGCATAGAATGATGAAATTCTGAGGACGCAAAAGAATGTGTCGAAGGTGAAATGGAAGAGGGCGGTAAAGGGGAGAAGGAGACCGATTTTGAAGGCGGTAACGGCGCAGCCGGATCAGGTGGGCTAAAAGGAGAAAGACATACGGCACTGCTTCGTCGAAAGGCGGAGGTCAGTTTGGCGTCTTTAGAATTTGAAAGTGTTTCATCATTGGGTTGTGCCATAGGAGGTGATTGAGGTAGAAAGGGAGACGCAGAGGGGGTAGAATGCGGTGGAGGGGGTAAAGGAGAGACAGTACCTACATGCGAAAGATTTGGAGTGCTAAAAACTGGGGAGAGCGAAGGCTCGCCAGCAGGTGCAGTCACCTCGGAAGAGAGGGTGTGGGTAGGCTTCCCTGCAGTGTCAATCAAATTGGAATGCGTCCCAAAATTTTGCAGGGTTCCATGGTGAAGCCGTAGACCATGCATAGTGTGGCCAGTGGCCAATGTGGGAGTTGAAAATTCTAAGGGTGAGAGCGAAGGGATCGCTGTAATAGCCGCCCTGATGGGGGATCCAGTCACAGTATTTACCTCTTTAAGTAGAGAGTCACCTATGCGTGACTTTGTACCGCTTAAAGTAACTTGCACATTTGTTTGCGGTTGGGATGAAGCAAACTGGAATTGCAGAGGTGTGGAAATAACAGGAATTGCGTCTTCAGCTGCAGGTACGTTTATAGGAGAAGAGGATGGCTGCAGAAACGATATAGGAATTGCATTCTTGTCTAGCCGATTGGTTAAAAAAGGAGGGATGCTTTGATGTGATGCAGGGGTGAAAGGAAAATCTTTAAAAGGGGAAAAAGGGGAGATGCTAGTATAAGGAGAGTCTGGAATGAAACGAGGTGAAATAGGAGATTCCGCTGGACCAGTAGTCGAAATATCCTTCATGAGATGCAGAGGCTCATTTTTCTTAAAGTGTGCTGGAGGTGTTGATGCCGCAATAGGTGAGAGAGTATCCCCAGATTCTAGTGGCTGAGGTGAAGAAGGTGCGAAGGAGTGCATTGGTAGTTAGGGTGGGAATCTTTCCTATCAGGATATGTCCAAAAAATATGAAAATTAGTATAGGCTGAATAAGAGATAAGGGATCATGTTTATTGAGCATAGACGTAATGTAATTAACGTATATTTTTTTGTCCCTGTAACGAGAAATACTATATGGAACTTGGTATGAAATAAGAGGCAATTCAGGAATAAATAGAAAAAATCCGATGTCGTATATCCCCATATGGCAACTTTTCCACCGCAAAATGATTTGATATGCCAGGGCAAAAAGTGCGATAAGGAAATCTATTCTTTTTACTAAAGAACAAGCCTATTTTGCAGAACATTTTTCCATGCATTTATAGATGTATTATTGCTGTTCCTCATAAGCATGCTGCTTTACAATGTAGGAACAGAGCATGAAACGCAAACTGTTACCTTAACTCTTCCAAAAGTGAAACTCGATAAGTAGTAGAGATGTCATCTTAATTATGTTTTCATTTTTATTGCGTCAACTATCAACAAAAAATATAAAAATATATCATTTCATTGATATAAAAAAAAACCGCGGCTCCGTCGACTCGTCACTTTGTAGGCGACTGGTGTTTTAATGAGATGGAAACCGTTCGGACTCCCTCGACAAAGAAAACGGCACAGAATAACTTTTTGATTCACATTTCCAACTATGCAGAAGACATCGAAGTGGTGCATGAAGACACAGGCAAGATTAATGGATACGGCGTAATACTGAAAGGAAACGTTCCTGAAATATGAAAAGTTGACTGATCGCTTCAAATAACCACAAACATGATTAATTTAATTGGATTTATCTGCATCAAATGGTTTTGACGTTAGTCCCGATAGACATGTCCCGCGCCGAAGACTCTTTGTAAAAATACAGGCTATCTCTGCGACACAACGAAGGAAGCAGCAAATCACTCCCAACTGGTTCAAGAGAGAGTCGTACTCATGACGAACTTCAACTTACAACAAAACAACAAGCATTAAAGCACAGAGAATTTCTGCCGAAGCCAACTAAGACATTTTATAATTGATTTTACAAAACGCCTCAATGCATTTATTAAAAAAAATATATTGAGTCATACCCTGTTTTGCATGTGGCATTCACATTGACTACAAAATGTTTTAATAAAATGTTTTACTGAGCGTTAAAAGCGGGGATGCTGATGTTTCGACAGAACCTCAAACACCATTATTCCTGGTACTATTCAATTGAAATAAAAGGCTGTTTCCTTTACTTGCATCTAATTTCAAGGTCTCAAATTTATCGATATTTTGCAAAGAAACGTTCTCGTCTTCATTGGCAGCAACGGTAAAATATTGCACGTTTATCTGTAGCTCTTATTTTTTCTGATGCGAAAGAAAACCCAAAGTCATCGTTCATTTAATCCTGTGGCAAATCTTCAATGTTTAAAATAAAAACAGTTATTGCGAAAGCTTTAATTTTAAACAGAGAAATTTGTATACACACTAATTTTTTACAAATGTCCTTAATTTTTAAATGTAAAGCTTTAACAACAGAAGCAAAAATTATTGCAGTAACATTTCTTATAGATTATAATTTAAAGCTTGAAAATGTGCTTTGTTCTGCAACTCTACGCAAACTTTCATGCTATTCATAAGCAGAACCTGTGACATTTCATGCACAAGCTATGGTTTTTAAATCATCGCCTTCACATCAAAATTTTTCAGGCTCATTTATGTGAGCATGTCAGGTGTTTATGTGGCTAGTCCATGTAACTGATTTTTCGGCATAGTATTTGTTTTACTGTAAGTAGCATTTTCGTTTCGAACATTTGAAGATGATCTATTGTAGTTTAGTAACTATGTATGCTTCAATTTCAAAGACAATTAAGCTTTTTTAAATTAAAAAATTCAATGTGCTGAAAATTAGGCTCCGCACCTACAAATGAATGAATTGTTCACTTCGCTTTTGTACTTCTCTAAACACAAAATCTTTGGCATTAGCAGAATATTCTTGTTTGGGTAAGAGAAAGCATTGAAACTCATAAAAAAGAAGCATAATTTTATGTAGTAGTTCTATCATAAGCAACGAAATTTTTGTAATTCAAGTATTAAAAATGAAGGCGCAAACGGGACCTGACTTTAGAATGCAGAATAAGTCTACTTCATTTGAAAAGTAGCAAGATGGAAGAATCAAACCTGAAATCCCTATCCAAAAGTAGTAGCCGAAACGATCTACTCCATGACTTGTTAATATTTACTTGTAAATTTAAATATTCGCCTCGATTTTAAGAATGTCTTTAGATGAAAAAAAGAGCATGCTTTAAACAAAAAGCAACCAAGGTAATGAAATTAATTTATACTAATTGAGAAGCAGAATAAAATTAGCACATCGCATTCCGTTGAATTAGGAACAGTGAAGAATGTAACTAAACAATTTAAAATACAAAAACGATTGCACCCTCAACGCGTATAAAATTTCTTTCTTGCGGGAAAAAATGCATTATAATTTTGAATCGATGGCAATTGCAGCCCAAGATTTCGCGAAAAATCGCAACTTACTGTTAAGGGATGTTTTGATGAAAGTTTATTTTTATCCCTAAATTGCTGTGCGGCAGTACTGATCGCACCACAAATAACTCGTGGCATCAACCTTATGTTGCGCCAGCAATTTACCAGAGACGGTATCAGAACATTTGTGGAAAAATTGCAAAAGAGATTTTCTGACACTGAGAAATTGGAGTACAAGGAGTTTCTATTTTAGTGCGGATCTAGCAGAATGCTCCCTGCGGTAAGTAAATATTAAACTACGCAAATGGTATGAGGTACGTTGCATAGAGAGGAAGTTTGCTATAAAAATTATACTTGCTGCATATGTTGCATTTTTACATTGAAAATGTTTCCTACTTGTAGGTTGTTGATCAGACCATTATTATGGGCATCCCTATGCGGTGCTGCTGCTTTCAATTCCTACCCTGAAGGAGCTTTATGCCAGACCTCGCTGCTACCAAAGCCCAACTTGTCTTTTGAAGCTACTTTGCTGCAAACTCAAATGGAACAGTACGCTAACTCTGAAAATGGGAATATTTCAACTGCAGATGCGAGAATAACGTCAAGCCATGTGACGGTACCCACATCCTCCGCATGGAAAAAGGAAAATGCTTGTCATGTAGAGGCACTACCCGCTTGGACGCATGTACACTTCACAAAACCTTCTTACTTTGAGTGTCCCTATAAAGGCTATGCAAATGGTTCGGCAAATCCTAATGGTTTTGCACATTTTGTTCATGATTTACTTTGTCATGAATCTGGAATTCAAAATCCTCAATATTTCCTAGACAAGGATCTTAGTCATGTAATACTTCTGTGCGGATTGGGAAGAGGAATTTGTGGTCACAAAGGTAACAGATTGGGTTCAGAGATGAAGAAAATTGGGTAGTTTCTGTTTTATGTGAAAAGGAAGCAAAACCGAGTTTGCTTTGTTTTAGCAGCCATTTCTGCACGCTCTGAAACAAGTTTATCAGTAGATTTATTATTTCGTAATACCATGAACTATTTTCCTAATAATATTCAATATATTTATCTGTTTAATATCTCTATTTTAGGCGTAATACATGGTGGCCTTACTGCTACTCTTATCGACAACGCTTTAGGAATTTTAGCCTTTGCATCATGTAACGGTGCAGTGGCAACAAAATCATTATCAATTCAATATAGACGACCCATTCTAGCGGGTGAAAACATTCTTATATCTGCAGAAATTTCAGTCATGACTTCTACTTCTAGAGATTGCCATTTACGAGCTTTGATTTATGGAGAAGATGGAAAACTGCGAGCGTCTGCTGAAGGCATCTTTGTCCCAATAGGGGAAAAATGGAAGCATTTACTTAAAAAAAACAATTCTTTTTCTGAGGAAAGTACAAGTCAGCAGTAGCTACTCTGTTATCTCAATTTGAAGATATATTTCATGTCAAGGAGCTGTAGCAGAGTTAATAATGTGAATTTATCGAAAGGAATTTGTTTAATCGATACCTCATTTTTTAAAATAAGGCAATGTTTGCTCAGGTTTGGAGCAATAATTACATTGAAATGCGTTGTATGTTTGATGTCATGTAGTCAATTAGCGAATTTGTCCGTGTTATTAATACTTCAGCTTTCTTTAATACAAGAAACAAAGTTTTTTGGACTTTCTAATAATTTGAAAATTGATTTTTAGTCTTTGCCTATTTTAGCGTCTGTTGTTTTGTTCTTTTAATTGAAAATACTGCCTGCAGAAATTGCTGTTCATTTCTTATTAGTTCCTGCCTACTCCAAGTGAGTTTACCACGAATGGCGGAGTAAATTTTTTTTCAGCATACTCGTAAATTTTCCATCTGCTTTTCATAGCAAGTTTTGACAAGGCGCTATATATTTTTGTTACATGAGAAGTTTAGGAAGCCTCGTGTTAAATCATTAACACATAATGATCATGCAGATCTTGTAGCTATTTTTCATATACCAATGCCGCAATGTCAGACACCCATTATCCTGTAAGAGGTCTTTTGTATGTATTAACATGAAACGGGTCACACTCATTTTGTAAATTCCACATTCAGAGGGTTGTAACCTATATTTTTCGTAGTCACTTGCTTTAAGTACTCGCTTGGCTATCATCCGATTAAACTTTGCTAATCTAACATTCTTTGCGTGGAATTATGGCAAATGCTGCTTTTTCCCCTTTTTTATCAGTGATTCAACATGAAAATTTCAGATAATTGTGGCTATCAAAGCTTAGTATCTCCCCTACTACGAATTCAGCAGGGGAACAACTACTTTTTTCTGGTTTTGCATTGACCTATTCTCACTTACCTCTTTTGTAATATCTTTATGACAATGCTTATAAATTTCATACTTACGAAGCAATGTCATTCAGGGGGGAAATTGAAATAGCAAGAAACAAAATGGGAGTAATATTTTAAATGCTGCTAAGCTATTTTTGAGAGTGTGTAGGTTTAGCTTGTTATAACAGCAGAAAAATTCTTCAATAGAGATAAATGAGGTAAATTTTTAATGAAGAAAAGCAAAAAATAAAAATGTATGCTAAAGATAGCTTACACAAAAGAAATGCCGTTAACGATCTATGTCCGCTCGCGTTTGGCATTAGTCTTAACCTCGGCAATCCGCCGTTTATTACTACTACCTGCATTGGGTTGAAATTCTTCATTTATTCCTTCTAAATAGCTTTCCATATTCTGAATCCTATCATGGCACCATCTGCCGTATATATGCAAAAGAATGCTCTGCAAAAGCAACACATTAAAACGATAATATTTAAACCATGAAAAGAACGTTTTCCTTATTTTGAATCACATCTGAAGATGGTATACTTCTAAGCATACTGTATGATAACCCGACGAGAACACACCACTTCTATGCAGGGGCTAAAAAGACATGCATACCCTGGGAAAATTATATTCAATTTAACTTATCAAAAAGGTATCCATGGAAGAGGGCTATAACGTTAAATTATGCAGATGAAAACATACCGCAATTTTTTTCCGATTTAGTCCCAGGAATTCTGCTACTTCTATTTCTTCAATTGTTTCTTTTGGCAATTGTGATAACGGTTCAGGTTCATCCGTCGGTAATATATTGGCTATTCCAAGGAGGTGTTCACTTGGTTTCTTTGGTATAATCTCAAGCCATTGTTCCATATGTTTGTACATAAAGGATTCGGTGCAGCCAACAAGAATCTGATCCCAGTCATCCCAGGTAGCAGATTTCTGAAACAGTTTCGATTAAAAATGCATAAGTAAAAAAGGATGATTTATCACAAAAACGCTGACAAAGTACTTCAATAAAGTAGTTTCAAGAGGATAAGACCTTAGGCACGTAGACAGTTAATTGCTAGCAAAAATTCCATAGTACAAAATGCGTAACACAAAGCATATTACAGTTTTTCATCTATAATTTTCTAGCACGTCTACTTCGACACACACACAAAAATCATAAAATAGCGGAGCCCGCAAAATTCAATTTTTTTCCTAGCATTTTTTAATTCACACAAAAGAATTATACTATTCATCTTCATGCTGAAAACTTTACAACCATTTAGCATGAAAGATATAGGAGTCTGCGAATGCGTATTTTATACTTGACAAGGACAGCTTAATCCCACAGGGTCATCTTCATCTACGTGTCCAGGTGTAACTCCCGCAGGATCTCCAAGAGTATCACAATGCTTGGGTAAACCAAAATATTCAGATGCGCATAAAATCAACCATGTTTGTCGAGGAAACATTGCAAAATCATTGAGCCATGCATACAAAAACTTCCACGAGCACCCTTCACTTGTTTGCTGAGGAGCAACCAGCTCGAAAGCCTCAAAAAGTACCCGAGGTAAAAATCCTAACAGCAGGGTCGTTGTAGCAGTAGCACTAAGCTTTGGATGCACCCATAACGCCTTTAGGCAGCGCTCGTTTGTAGTCAATACTTCAATTAGAGCCCATCCTACAATCTTGCTGCGGACTAAGTGGCCATACTCACTGTTTGAAGTAAAAGGAGGCGAATGCAGAGAGAGCCATACCCCTGCAATTACAAAAAATGGTGATGTAACGTGCTAATTGGAAACAAGGGACAAACTTGCTAGCTGGCAATAGCAATCAGGCTTACTCGCTGGCAACAATGGTCCAGCCGTGCTAGTCGACAAAAGTGCTGATTCTTTCGTAATTTATAAAGCTTAGCATGAATTACATAAAAGTTGTTTGAAAACAATACAAAGAAACTAAGAGGGAGTATAGTCCCCGCTTACATTACAATTTAAAAAAATATCACTAAGCGAATGAATACATGCTTATCTTGCAAATTCGTTCGTAGAACAAGAGTAAAATTAAAGAGAAAAACGGGCCCTTTTAAAATCGATTGATTTCAATGCCATATTGAATAAACTTTCAAACGTTTCCTAATAAATCAGAAAAAAAACTCATCTTTAACAGATATTGCTTTTCTAACCAGAGAATTCGGGGTCATCAAAATCATTGGCCATCTTATTGAGATGATCTTTTACAGTTTCAGGTATTTCCTTCAAGATGAAAGGCGTGTGCTTATTTCGATCATCGTCAGTAGTGTTGAATTCAGTTTGATAGGAAGATCTGTTGCGAAGTAATTGTTCAGTTAGATGACGTTTCTGTCGAGTAATGAAATGATAGGCGGGAAATTGGTTTGATAAACAATCGGTGGGAGTAGGGCTACTTGATTCATCTCCAGAGAGAGGTAAACGACGAATCTTTAGTCTAAGCTGATGCTCTGCAAGGAATCTATCTGTTTCTTTCACAATGCGCTCACGTAGTGTTGCCACCGAATTTGGTAAATTTGCGGAGGCAGTTTCCGTCATCCTTCACGTAATGAAAAAAAAAGAGATTGCCTACTTTACAAGCTCAAGCTGTTTTTTGTTAATTTGCTGTTACGTTCTTTATTCGGGTTAGGTAAGAAACCATACCAAGAATGAATTGTTCTCAAACTAAAGGTAAGAAACCATAGAGGCCAGTACAAGCAGAAAATGACTTTACGCCTTTCAGCGGAAAAAAAGGTTCATTTAACTCATACTTTTGATGTAGGACAGGTGACATAAAAAGGGTTTATACATGTGAAAATCGACAGCATATAGAAACATAGTAACTTAAAATAGTTGCAATGAATCCAAAAGTTCCTCGCATGCTGTTTTAACACAGTGGTACCTTTTTAGAAAACAATTTTATCTTTGTCAACTTATTTTGCGAGAAAGGGTTTCTACAATAACCCTGCGTGCATGAAAAATACTCATAATTAATTCACCTACTATTCAGTTTCTCACCAGCAGCTTTTGCTAAACCTTGCTTTGTACCCATTCACCTATGTAGCACCTTGCTATGCAGTACTGCTAAACATTTTGCCCCGATTTCACACCGCTTTCACCAAGCCATTGCTGCTGAAGGTGAGGCGAAACAATAATACGCACAACAGCAAGATGACGCTACAGCTGTCTCATACGTAATTATTCCTTTCTCGACACTGTATTTCAGTTTGCCATAAGTTAACGTTTTTCCCAATCATCTCATTTTCCTTGTACTTATTATTCATTCATAATTCAATCCTTACTCAACATCTTGCCAATCTCAAAAGCTTCTGTGCAGCTCCATTTAAGCTCTTTCTAATTGTGTTTTTAATATGGATTCAAGTGAAAAAAATCAACTTTTAATTTGAATACCTATTGAAGGCGACTCAAATTTTTTTGTCACCATATGAAGAACAAAGATATTTCAAAATGCTTGTCGCGAGAAAACACCAAGAGCAACCATTAAAATCTATAACAAATCACAATTGATATTAAAATCAATCAAAAAACAGTAAGAACTTTGTTGAAGTAACACGTAATGACAATTGTAAGC
>JADAQX010001210.1:0-11321 GCA_015476325.1 Cardiosporidium cionae
AATATTTTCTAACTTATGATGTTCTACGGCATATTGTAATAAGTATTCCCTAATTACATTTCACCAAGTAAAATTCATAGATAACGAAGAAAATGTATCTTTTACATAGATAATTAAAACTACTAAATGCTGGATTCGCTTGCTGCAGTAAACGTACCTTTGTTCGAAAGTGTAGCTTTACGATTTGGTCGCGTTTTGCCAATATCTATCCCTTGGGCTGTTTCATTAGCCAAATATTTGTATATAGAAGGAGGTACCGTTGATTTTACGTACGAGTTAATAAGAAAGCGGAAATTGTGTTCTGTATTTCTCTACATGGACAGAACGAATTGTGTAAAATACGAACTAGAGAAAAATCAAACTTTCTCTGATTTCGTCTACCCGGCATGAGAAGAATCAACAAAAACATAACTTGGATCTAGATATATCAACCTGAGTCCTACCCTACTGCATTCTATTTTGGGGGTTATTGATAAATTTTAAGTACTGTTAGTGTAGATTTCAAGGTGAGTTGCTGTACGAATATAAATTGACTTAGCAAAAGCTGTGGGTTTTGGAACAATGGGTTAACTCTCTGATTTGTAAAATGCCACTTATTGTAAAATATCATTGAATTTGCGAACTTTTAAAATATCATTCAAGGTCAGCGCGTGAAGGAAAAGTGAAATGAGTGCCTTTGTAGAATAATTTCCACATTCGCTACCGTGCTGGTATATTTGAGTTTGTATCAAAAACCTACGTATAATGCTATCTCTCCTGCATAAAGGCGAAACAACAGCAGGTGACAGTATTTTCTAAAGGAGCATAAGATTTGTAGATTCTGTGTAAAATGCGCCTTTTTCTTGTCCTGCTTTACCTCTTTTTTTGTAAGTGTAACAATGGAGGCGATCAAGGTACAGATTGCTTATTTTGGTTAGAATATTTTTGTCATCGCTCATTCCCCTCATTGCACTTTAAAGTTGACTTGGTGAATAACCAATTCGGCGTAGTTAGCTACCACGACCCGTAACATCATTAGCTTGATTCACATACATTCCATTAACCCACCTTGCCAGCTAGTCCATCAACCCTTTAAATTTAAGAATTGCCCCTACGTGGGTTACGTTAGAATAGGACATAGGAATAGTTAAGTAAAGTTAACTTATACTTTTTCAATTCTTTTCACAGTGCGTAGGTGATAGTTAGAACCATATAAAAAATTATTTCTACTAATGTTCTATTTTCTTAACGTATATTCCTTCTTTTGTAAATAAAAAGTATAGGGTCACTTTCTTTCGTAATAAACCATATGCAAACTCAAATACTTTCCTACCGCATAAAAGATTGATAAAATAACTAGTCGACATTCAGCAACATCAATTGGCGAAACGTGACAAAATTCCTAGCATCTCACATGCAATAAAGGACACGTTTACAGTGAAGACACATTTTAAATTGAAGGTCTGTTCACTTCTACAATACTTTAAGCAGCTAAGAAATCACTCCTACAGACAATCCATATCTAATTTAAAAATTTTAGCCAGCGTCACTTAGCTTTTTTCTCTGGCTAATATAAAAGTTACCTTCAGCTAAAAGTACTTTATCCACTCTTTTAAACAATGAAACGCAGCACTAAACCGTACACTTTGACCATAAAAAACCAAAATAGGGCCAGCATGCTTAATAATCAGGAAAATATTAGCAGGGTTTATACAACACTTCCTATTTGAAAAAAACAATTTAATTGAATTTTATATTAGTTTATGGCTGTTTTCTTTTCAATACTTGATATATTGCAAATAGGCGAACATTGAAACAGTCCTACACGAAAACGTCGATGGATTGTTCCCCAGGTGAGAACTTTTTTGCTTATCCTTGCTCAAGTGTGTGTACGGAGAGCGGTAAAGCTTCAGCTGACTGTGCCACGCGCACATTGAAAGATTGGAAGAACATTCATGTAGAAATGTTCACCTCCAACCCAGAACATACACTGTCTTTGCTGAATGCATAGCTTAAATGCAAGTGTTCTATTTCTTGATGTCTTTCTTCCTCCCGTAACAATATCGTTTACTTTTCAGAATTTCAAAGGAACCTCATGACAATTGAAAATGTTTGAATGTAGCATACCTGGATTGCTGCTAAAGCGATTGCTGGAGTCTTTGAAGGATATTTGCACTGATGTCAACTTGGAGTGCAATCAGCAAGGGATAAGTATGCAAGCTATGGACAACAGCCATGTTGCCTTAGTTCACTTGCAGCTTCCAGTAGAATTCTTTGCGGAATATCGATGTGATCATGGTTGTATTCTTGGAATTAATATACCGCACATGTTGAAAGTACTCAACATTGTCAAGGAGAACAGCGAAGTATTCCTTTCCAAGAGTGACAGTGATGAGGACGATACTGACTCGTTGCGAATAGCGATATATGACGCGGAGACTTTGGATAATATTGCTGATGATGGTAGGGTAGAGCAGTTAATGTTTTGGTATAAAACTATTGTAGATGGATGGTATCTTTTTTGAATCGCAGTAGTTGAGCTTTAGCTACAACATACTTTTATTCTTGTTGCTAATGGCAACGGATGCTAAGCATTTTATGGTTGTATGCAATTCATCAGATCAGAAAAGAGCCGAGACTTTGACAGTTGACTTGAAAATGGTTGATATGGAAAAAGAGCACCTGGATATTCCAGAATCGAATCACACATGCACATGCACCATGAAATCGAAGAAATTCCAAGAAATTGTTAGATACCTCAATACCGTTGGAGAGTCCAGTAAGTCCTTTAAATTTAAATTGGAAAAACTGCTTGTTTTTATGTCTGCGCCTGCTCCTGTACTAATTTTTTGCTTACCAACGCTCTGTTCAGTTACAATAACCATAGAAAAGCATCATCTTCTTTTAGAGGCGGATGGCGATAGTATCAAGGTGAAAAAACAATTCAGAAATTTGGTTAACGATGTAAGTGTATTTACGTATCCTAGTCTGTTTAGCTGTCAACGTGTTTATTAAAACGGGAAAAAGCGTATAATTGTTATGACACTACTTTGAAATTCGTTGTTATGTAGGTTTTTGTCACTAGTACTGAACCAATTTCCCAGGAATTTGCCACTCGCTATTTGGTCATGTTTTCTCGCGCCAGTTCTATTGCGGAATCTGTGAGTCTTGGGTTATCTGCAAACATCCCTTTATCATTGAGATTTGGCATAGGATCAAAATCTGGAGTAGCTGATATGGAATTGGAAGACGTTGCATCTCTAAGCTTCTTTCTTGCTCCAAAAATTGATGAAGAATAGAATGTGAATAACAAGTTTTTTGCAATTAAAAACATGCTATGAATATGCTGGTTTAGACTATCAAGCACTTCTAGACGTTCATAGCGTTATAAGATTGCCATATGCTCATATCTGCGCTACTTATTTTGAAATCTATAAAAAACTATCCTATCCTTGAAGCCATCTGTTTACAAAAGTTATCGGTCATGTCTGCTTTCAATGAAGTAACTTATAATGAGAAGATGCAAATCATTTTCAATGCTAGAGCTACGCTAAATTCAATGGTTGCAAACTACGAAATTTTATCACTGCACGATCCCTTTTCTGTAATTTTACTGAAGTTGCAAATGTTGATATGGTTGGTATGTAATGAGAAATTTACCGCTCGTTTGAAAACGAATGAAATTTTCCGCTGCTCTGTTTTTCTGCGGCTGTGAACAAACTTTCAAGTTTTGTATCGCCTACATTCACGGTTACTTCATCAGGAATTATCCGTATGCATCACGGCAGAATGTATTTGCTAGTGTTCACTTGCCCCTCTTTCCTTACAGTGCCACTTAAAAGCCATTCAAAATGTGAATGCATCGCGTAAATGTCTCCCCCAATGCCTTTACTAATGTGCATGCGATAATTCATTTGTATAAAATGTAACTTTTCATTGCCCTATAGTAGTTATTTATGATTCAAACGAATTTTCTTTTTTAGCGAGTCCTTCAAATTATCATCATATACAAATGTTACAGCGTACTACAAATTCATGTTATGCTGACTGTTCAATCTCATATTTTATGAATAAGGGTAGAAGCATTTTACTGAGTACACTATTGCTAAAGCAAAAATATATTCTAGTCAATCGTTCTATGAAGTTTTGCAGCTACCGTGCCTAAGTCACCTTGCAATTATTTACTACGTTGTGATTTCTATTAATGGGAAGTACTGGTTAAAAATGAAGTTGCCATGGGAGGAATATCGTTCTTTAAGTAAGATCCAAATCAAAGCTGTAATGTTTTATCAATAACTACTATTTACGTCAAATTGAATTTACACTTCACAAGCCAAAGCAAGGCACCTCCATTTCTTTCATGTTCCGAAAGCAGATCCCGTACGTAGGCATTGCTAGACGAATCAGCTTCCATTGAAACATCTTAACTTCCTACCTTGTAGAAAGAAAGGAACTTCAATGAAACGAATGGCCCATACGCTTGAAAGATTTCCCATCCAAGCGGCAACTGTCGAGTCTAGGTGTTAAAGTTCTCTAAATGTAGCAATTATTACAAGCAAAAAATTAGTTCTCAATAAAAATATTCTGCCGCTGTAATCGGCTTCTTTCGAGTATGTACATCAAGAAATCCAGACGATTAAAACGCGAAGAATATTATTTACTCTGCATTGACTAACTAGTTCATTCTTTAAAATCACTATGTAACACACTAGCGATACTATTGTAACATTACGCCCGCTAAAGTAAATAGACTTTTCAGCATCCATCTTGGAGAAAATCGACTAGACAAATTAATAGGTAATGGGCTAAGTTAATTCAGTCGATCGTTTCGCTATTTTAAGTTTTCTAAGACTATGATATAATGTGCTTCTCTTTCAATTGCTCACGTCAAGATTTTCGCGTCTGTGCACTGGAAGTTCTGCTTGCTGCATTTCAAAAGGCCCATCGTCATTTGGAAACGGTATTTCACGATTCTTCACTTCTCTTGGTTTGTCACTACGTTCTGCATTTTCTGCGACTGTCAAGAAGCGGTCATTCTGTAACATTTCCAAAGTAAATGAGCACTCGTGAATACTTTTAAAGCAATAACCCTATATTCTATACGAAGGGACAGGATAACATAGGACGTATAGACTTTAAGACTTCATTCAGTTGCCGCGTACTAAAACTTCAATTCCAGGTTGTAAAAAAAGCTTCTAGTGTATCGAATGGCTAATTCAAAAGTACTGCTTTTTTCGTACTCCCATGTAAAAGTTTATGTTGCTACTGACGTGTCAAAAAGTGCTATTATCACGATTGTATGCAGGTCTTTGACATGTATTTGTAAACTTTATATTTTATCCTAGCAGATCGTCAACTTTGCACGTTCTTGTTTTGGTTTCAGCATTTGTGCACATACTAGAGCATACTTGCAAATGTGATGTACACTGTCTTTCCTGACGTTGCAGTGGTCGTTTCCAGCGAAGGTATGTGGCATCGGAATCGAGCAACCCATAGTCAATTTCAATACTGGCACTACCCGGTTTTCTTTTGAATTGGAATTCCATAATACCAGCAGCATCCTCATTAGGCTGCCAGCATGTTTTGAAATGGTATTGCTGGTCATCAGCGGACGCATAGCGGACCATCGATTTTTTTGTTACTTTTCTCTTCGTATTCGTATTAGGAAACACAAAGCTGGGTACAATTCCAAGGGCTTTCTTCATTTCTAAACTACTAACTTTGCCTGGAATTATTTGCTTCCGCGACGTCAGCAGCATTTCTGAAATCTTTTGAGAGCACTGACCCGCTCTTCCAGCATCAAAAAGACTCGAGCATGCTCGCTTTCGACTAAAATCAGATCGATCGACTGCCATTGCATACGAAGGTTGGCCGGCATATCCTCGTAAATCCAGTTGCACTTTAGGAACCATTTTGGCAAAATTGCTATGAAAATACAGTTCTTCAAAATCAATTTGGAATAAGGAATAATATGCTGTTATATTGTGAAAAGCATTTGAGCATCACAAAAAGACCAAAGGGGTTTTAGTACGGGAACTCACGTGTGCAGGTACAAAATTAATTATGAACTTCCCCTAAAACCTGAAGTACTGCCTATTCTGCTGGTGCAAAGCAAATACATTAAAAATTATTCTATTACTCAAAAGTGTGCATCCGAGTTTGGTATTTAGAAAAAGGCTCATGCCCCATAATATATGTCAACGTTTTTCATCATGCAATCTGCGAAATGTAATTGAATTTCGATCTTCAAACTTAATGAATATTCGAAAATAGTTGCAGTGCTGTGTGTTTCTATCGAGAGCTTGCTAGCAATCAAAAGTACATACAGCGAGCGAAAAAGTTAAGCGGTAAAATGCTTGAAGTACTCTTGTGATAACAGATATTTGACTCGGAATGGGTCAAACTTCATGAAAATTTTTATTTGAAGAGGTAAGAATTCATAACTAACTAACCTATCTGTATTGAAAACATATGACTGCTTCCCGGTGGGTTGAGGGTCAGTCCGCACGACAAATAATTTACGTACAATCATTTTATTCAATGGAACCTGAAAGAATAAAGGGTAAAATTCCGAACGAAGGAAACGAGCAAGAGGATAGTGTGTGCGGATAATGTTCCTTGAGTCTGCACGCAGTCCTAAAGTAGATTGAACTATGCAAATTTCTAATTTTATGATATCACCAGCCATCTCATCTTTCTATATACACGTGGCCGCATATGTTTACGTATCGTTTTGGCAATTTTCAACATAGATTCTTTCCAGCATACTTCCTTTGAACTTTTCCTCGCTTACTGAAGAACGTAGTTTTTATTTGTCCGAACTTTTTGTAGAAAAGCTCGTAACGTACTGAAAGCCAATCTGCATACTTCAAAATGTAGTCGAAGAAAGAAGAGAAAAACTGATATTTTTTTAAAATTCACGTAGAAATATATCTATTGAAGTACTTTTTAAGTGGTTCATATGAACAGTGAAATTTTTGCATTGGAGCGGTAACTTTTTGTCGTGGTATGTCATACCCTACGAGAAACTGCAGCGGATTTTTTTTTCATTGAAATAGGCAACCGTCGCTCGCTCTAATATCTTTCAATGCTTCCAAGCAACGCGTACGTACATTTCTGCATTTCTTTCAATGTCAACTATTTTTCAACAGCTTCATATCAAGTCAAGCTGTAATCATTTATTTGTGCACTTATCAAAATTTAGAATGCCCCCTTCCATTGTTATTTTTCTTTCATAAAAATACACACAGATCTCGTATTACCAGCAAGCCTCTGCACTGTTTTATAAAACGGTTTGAATTGCTGTACTGTATCGTGTCGTGTTCACGTTATTTTCACTGGGAGCTCATTGCATAAAAGTGTCTGTAAGATTACAGTAAATTTTGAGCGATTATTCCTACGAGGTTTGGCTGATTAAATGTGGTGATTCGTCGCGCGGAAAGTCTTGACAGGACGTTCTTTTCTACATTCTTACGTCGTTTCCGCCTTCTATAGTACACAGGGTTGCGACTTTGGATAATACAGTTAACCCCAAAAAATTTGACGGGTTTCCCTACTAAGCGGCTCGCAGGCATAAGCTGTTCAGTACACATCCCCAAGTAGGTACTGGGAAGATAATGAAAAGCAAAACGGATTTTATTTCCTTCCGTTGCACATTCTGAGCATAATTTCTTTATTTTTGAGAAGCATGCGCTGTTGCAGACTTAAGAATTGAAATTGTACTATAAACACAAAGGCCATAACTTCCTATTTTTCTTTGTCTGCCAAAGATAGCAAACCTTCTAAAATACAACGTAGTATCGCTCTCTTACCATACTTGCTAAGTGTAATTGCCTAGCTTTCTTCGTCGGGACAGAATTTAAAATGAAGCAGTAACTTTCTACGCAAAGTTCACCAATAGGCATTTGGATCACGTTTTTCACAGTTCATCTAGACAAGATTACATCAATTTTCGTCTTTTACTCGGACTAGGATATGCTAACTCAGATTTATGCAATTTATCATTTCTTTAATTTGTTCTACTTTTGCAGCTTTAAAAAAAAAGACTCCATAAAAATTTTCTCTATCAAATATCTCGTAGGTGCAAGAGAAAATAATAAATGACAGCAATCAAAACTTAAATTTAAAACTTTGCAATACCCTCAAAGCCGAAATATATGAAATTTGAAGCATTTACGCTTACAAAATTGCAAGAAAATACAAATATGCTACAATACTTGCATATAAAATGAAGAGCGCTGGAATGCCGTCGAAGAGGCTATCGGAAGTCTATGGGGACTCTGTTTTTCATCGAAAAGGTCTCCCAATGAATAGTGAGACAACCGCAATGCAAGACAATGTCTCAGAATTGCTTCGAAATTTCAATTCAGAGAACGGTTTAACAGCAGCAAAATTTCCTACTAATGGGTATGCGGGTATACCTTCACTCCAGCTCAATAAGCAAATGCTATACGGCCACTCAGCAAGGCAGCTAACAACAAATGTAACAAACAGTTCCAGGAATATTGCGACGCTTTGGGGCGAAAAAGCGACAGTAGATTCGCGCGACGCAGAAATTTTTCCAGCTCAGCATCAAAGCCGCAAAAATCTCAAACAATACTTCCCTGCCTCCAATATCAACGAGGCATTCTGTACACGCTGTCAAATAATTAACAGTCACACAGGTCGCACAGAAATTATGGCTGCCCGCCGGCCAGGAAAAGCCACAGCTGAAGTCAATATTGTGGAATTTGATGCGTACCAGCATCGAAGGCAACGGCAGCCTATCCTGACCTTTACCGAAACAGGCATCAAGACATCAAAAATGGTACTTTTTCCGTAGAAAAACAGAGCTGATTCAGTTTAATGCAAATCAAAGCTAAAAAATAAGCTTTGGATTTTTTGTTACCGCTTGATTAGGGGATGACAACTCGAAAAGGGAGGGCAACAGAAAAGAAACGTTTGACTACCTTGACCCCGCTGAGTTATTCTATGAGATCTGATCAACTCTGTTGCACTGATGTAAGACGATACGATTTAGTACTATAAGTTTCCTACCTTAACATGTCATGGTTCTTTTGCAGGGTATTTCTTGCATTCCCTACTTATATAAAACCATTGAAATAAAACAAGCATATCATATTCGTGTTTTTTTTGTACACTGTGTACGTGAATAACTTCTTAGCTTTATGTTAAACATGTTCTATTAAATATTATGCTTTCAGTTTTGGATGGTTCCAAAGGTGGGAGCACAAGTACAAAACAACTTGGGTCAATCAAAACGGCAATATGAACTACCATTGTGGAACGATAAATCTGCGCGGCCTGCTATTTGAAGATGCGTCCTACACAAAAGTCAAGAAGTTAGCTTAACACTTATACGATATTTTACTGTAATTTTGAACAAGAGGGAAGCTGTTTTCTTTGCAAAAATTTCAGTAGTGAATTTTTTAAATCTGTGTTTACCATGAAGAAAAATCAGTTAAGCATATAATAGTCACAAAGGAGGGCTCAAACAGTCAGAAATTTATTTCTTTAACTTTAATGTTTTTTACTGCAACTTATTTGAACTTACTCGAGTATACAATCAATCGGAAAATTAATGCAATTTTCCAATAGAAAGCTATCAGAAAATGCTGATAACTTGGACAATTATAATTTTTGCCAGAACATGAAATTTTGTGATCCAATAGCAGGTGATACAATCAAATCAACGGTGCTAAAAATTTCTAGCTACAGGTAGCATTGACAGTAGGATAGGCCTTGCGTATCAGATCTGGCTTTCCGGAATTTGCGAATGACATGCACAACAACCATATGAGTGAATCAAACGAAAATAGTTTTTTCTTTTGTCCACTTTCTTGTAAATTGCTAATGGGAAATCTCACTTGATGTATGCGCAAGCAAAACCAGCTTCCAAAATATCTTTCTTGAGCTCAGTACTATTATCTCACGTGTTTCAGTAAGATTCTTTACATTAAGCTTTCACTAAAAAATTAGCATAGAGTATTTAAAGAAGTACATTTATTTCTTTGGGATCATGTTATAGATGTGAACGCATGTGTTTTATTGATTTTAAGACATCGAACTTCACGCCTACGGCAAGTTTTTCAGCTTTCATTTGTCATAAAATTATTTAAGTGGCACCTGCTAAGGAGGCCTAAATAAATATTTTAATACTTTGAAGTAAAAAAAGTGTAACAATTATAAAGTTGTGTGGCATCCGCCACAAACATTTAATCGATTTTTAAATAGCATGGAGATTTTACCTCTTCATCGTCTTAATCGTGTATACATAATTTTTGGAATGTCTGACGCGTGCCAAAATCATTCTATTAATTACATGATGTCATTCTGGTACCTGCGGCACTAGCCACAGACCTCTGATTGACTATTAGAAAGTATGAAGATTTAACATTTTCATCGTCTTAATTTTGTATACAAACATTTGAAAATATCTGACACTCACCATAAAGTATTTATGGTAAGTAAAACATGATTGCGGTATCTGCCACAAACATATGATTAATTATAAGATGTTTCGAGGACTCCACTGCCTCATAGTCTTAAATTTATAAACATATATATTTATATGTTTTAATTATTTATAACTTGTTATAAGGGTGCTGCCACCCTAAATTAAATGACGTCAACATATCTGAGTCGGCGAAGATTAATTGATTAATTAAAATATAATAATTAACACAGAATGTTAATCCATAATTATATATAATTAAATTTAATTCACATTTTATTGATGCATGATGACCCGAGAATCGCTGCCTATTTTAATTTAATTTTAATTATAACATTATAATATCTTTCCCTTTAACTAGTATCTTATAATGCCATGAAACCCTAATGGTAAATGGACTAATAAGACAAAATTCTATTAAAATATTAATTACATGAGCTGAAAAAACGCGAAGGAATAATCCGTGAGAAGCAAAACAAAAATTCTACCAACTCAAACAACTAGATTGACATGAAAGATTAACTAAATCACAGACAAATTGCAATGATTTAATTGATTGAACTCATTAAACATTACAATAAAATTTCAATACAAATCAATTTAATCAAATCGAATTGATTAAATTAGATATTAATGTTGTAAATGATTTAATTGATTGAATTTATTAAACATTACAATAAAATTTCAATACAAATCAATTTAATCAAATCGAATTGATTAAATTAGATATCAATATTGTTAATAATTTAATTGATTGAATTTATTAAACATTACAATAAAATTTCAATACAAATCAATTTAATCAAATCGAATTGATTAAATTAGATATTAATGTTGTAAATGATTTAATTGATTGAATTTATTAAACATTACAATAAAATTTCAATAC
>JADAQX010000292.1:0-56485 GCA_015476325.1 Cardiosporidium cionae
ATTTTTTTGGTTTTCTTTCTTTCATCATATGTAAATCTTTAATTTACTTTTACTGGAAAGATATTTTAAGTAATCTCATGTTCTTTATAGCCCCAAGTTTAATATAAAACGTGGGTCTGTGTTGTAATTAATCATCACGTCTTTTCCAATCGATATCTCAATTCCCGCTGACTATATCTTGCTCTGTTTGCCAAGAAGCGAGCTAATTAGTTAGTACGAGTTCTGCGTGTGTTTAACTCAGTAATTTCATATCTATAAGAAAACTTGAGAAAAACAATTGCAATAGGTGAAACGAAACTACGGAGGAAAAGGAAAAAGAAGGATTGTATAAACATAAGCTAAAATTTCTCACTCAACTTTCACCTTGCTACGAAAAGGATAGAAAAAAAAGTCTGTCTAGAAAAGTTTATACATATTTTTCATCCTCCCCACAAGTGCTGGGTGAGTTGTGCTGGTGGTTTTGTCTGGTTTGCTTTTGGTTTTGGTGTGCTAAGGAAGAACATGTGTTGTTGGTATTAATGCTATTATTGCCGCACATCACGAAAGAATATTTTTCGAGGTTTATAGCCATAACTTAATATTTATACATTTTACAATGTGGCAATGAATTCATAATATGGTAATGAAGAAGGAAAAAAGGGAAGGAACAATAAAACACAAGGATTTAAAACTAGTTCACGTATTTACTCATTAATAAAAAGGATTCTAGGAAAGTAATTTAACACATTCTAGGAAGCGCAATTCAACACACTAAGAAAAAAAAGTACGTCTAACGTCGTGATAACTCCCATGTTACATTTCACATTAGGTGAATTGCTACTTTTACATCTGTTGCTCTCTCCCTCATTGCACATCAAGTTTAATTTCAGATTCTCCACTACGCGGTCTTATTTAAGAGAAGCATCACCGATTTCTACAAATTATTCATATAAATTTAGATGTGAGAGAGGATGAGCGACATAAAATACATTACATTTCCTTTGAACTCTATAGCTTAAAGCAGTAGAAGTGGGCCCTTTTTCAGCAACGAATAAGTTACAAGTTCAGCATTGTAATAAAACCAATGGCTGTCAGCGGACAACTTTACAGAAGAAACAATTTGATCAAAAAAGAATTTTTTGTTAGCTCTCGCAAATTCCAACGATTTTCCCTTGTTTGTAGCAGAACAATGATACGAATATAGAAATAATCGAAAAATTAGATACAGTTTGAGTCAGATATTTATACCGTATGCGTCATTGATTTCATAATCAACTTCCCCAAGCTTAGGTTGACAGGTACCGCCGTTTTTGATACAGTTACGTACAATTCAGAGGAAATAGCCTTACAGCAAGCAGACGGCATTGCTGCAGCGCTGAACCAATTTCTGAGCCAATCAATCTGTCGATAAACTTTATATTTACCTTCTTTCATATCACACACTCGCTAGGACCTTATCCTAGCCAGGTTGATGCAGAGGTGGGACAGACTAAGCGGACACAACGTGACAACGAACCGGTATGCTGCGTTTAGTAACGTTAAGAGATATTCGAATTTCGTGTTATTTAGCTCCTCCAATTTCGATAATGATAAATGATTTTTTTTGAAAAAAGCTTACTTTTCGAAAATTTTTGAAGGCATTCAGTTTATTGTTAGCACATTCCTTAGAGAAGCACAGCTTCTACTTCTTCGATTTGAGAAAATCTTCTACTTTTGCTTTTTCGTTTTTTGACCACCATTCTGATACACCATTTGATGTAGCTGGTCTCATTGTTTCCTTCGATGTTCTATTGAGTAGAAGTCATTCTTTGTCAAGGATAATATTTTTCTAATCTTCAAAAGCTCCATAGAGATGATGTAACTTTTTTTTACTATTTCTGCTTCTATTCGTGTTGAAACGGTAACACTGCGTTGCGCTATGTTGCGCAATGTATTTGTTTAGCAAGGAGGGCATTGTTTTCTTATTGAACATAACATGTGAAGGCGGGAGCGGAAAGTTGTAAATTTAATCAGTGCACATAATGTTTCTATTGGTGAATTAAAGCTATTCCGAATCACAGACTATACCCATTGAAACGTTGAAAGAGAGGGAATCTCTTATTGTGGACCTACCTACTCTGTTTCTTCCAGCTGTTGTATGGTAACGATTAATGATATCATTTTAAGAAGAGTTTTATAAACAGATTTTATTTATTTACGCTACTTACACGGAAGTGAAAGTCTCCACGAAACAGTGAAGCCTCACTTCTTTACACCAAACGGATGAACTTCATGGGGATCCATTTTCTTGCTTATTGAGCAGTAACTTTTAACTTTATTTATTCCTAGAGGCCTTCAGTCATTATATTTGTTCAAAATGCGGATCCGCCAATTATCTACGTTTCTTTCTGATGCGAAGCATCGCCAGAAGACAAAATTGGAAGAATTACGTGGGATACGTCTGGGAATAGACGCCCTATCCTGGTTACGGTCCCTTTCTAAACTTAAAGACCCATATTTGAGCATTATCGGCGGTTTGCCGCTGTCACTATTTCCTGTGATTGAGCACCAGCTTTCTCTTTTTAAGAAATTTGACATTGAGCCTTTTTTTGTTTTTGATGGAATACAAAGCCCCACCCACAATATGTTTGTAGCTCAAATCCCTACTTCCTTTGCTGAAGGATGGAATAATTATGCTATTGGAGAGATTGAGTCTGCGGAATGGAAGTTTTCGCACGCGACTTCCCGTTGCACCACGGATACTGTATCCATGGTTCTACAGTTTCTTCGATCAAAAGATGTTCAATGCTTGCGGGTATGTGTGAATGATTGGAGTTGCTACACATGTGTAGGTATTGCTAGCTGTTCACACTTGCTAGTTCCGACTGATAACGGCTCCAATTCTATTGTAAAGGAGACGCAATTATATTGAGTGGGAATGTTTTAAAGCGTAATCTGCTTATTTTCATTGCTTTTGTACTTATAGGCTCCCTATTTTAGCTGTCCTCAGTTGCATTATTGTTTGGAAAAGAAGATTGTTAACGCTGTATTTGGTCCCCCAGCTCTGTTCTTATATGGCGTTAAACAAGTGATCTTGAATATACACTGGGATGATGGAGTTGCTTCGTGGATCGATTTCCGTACTTTACTGGAGGTAAGTCAGCGATTTATTTTTGCGTATTATGTTTCTAACCATATTTTTTATTTGCAATTTCTTTTTGGGAAGTGTGCTCATACTCCTGTGGATTTACTTAAAGAGTGAAAAGATAGCGGTTTATCACTTATATATGTATTTTCTCTATAGACTTGTAATTGGCCGTCTAAAAATCAATTTTTTGATGCTTGCCTCTTAGCGGGGACTGAGTTCAATTATACGTACCCGTATCTGGACAATTTTGCCCCGAAAGAAGTAGTAGGAGTTGCTGGGCAGCAATTTGCACCAGATGGAAATTCTGTTTCCAACGCTGTTCATTTTGGAAATAATGCAAATAATAATGTTGAAAAGGAGAATACGCTGTTTCATTTTGAAGCCACAATTGATTTGCTTAAAAAGAATTCAATGCCCATCCTGTTTCAAAGAATAAATACTCCGGATTATTTGCAATATCCAATGTATATACAAACGTTTAGTGATTGCAGGGCTCTTATTGAATTCCCCGTTATTTTACAGCTTGGAAGAAAAGATCAAACTAGTCCTATAGTAGATTTTCCAGAAGATGTCCGCAGGATGGTCCCTACAAACTTTCAAAAAGTATTGGGCTATCAGTTCCATGGAGCTGTGTATTTGCTTATGGCAAATGGATTAATCTCCCGGAAATTGCCCACAGTGCTTGCGTTTGGAGAATGGTTGGATAGAGCTCATCCAGCGGTTGTTGCAATGGAATATTATGAAGCGCTTTATGATATAAGAGAATATCGGCGTAGAGCCCTTGGTAGGTGCTTGTATACTTTCAAAAAAAAAGTGATAATCATAGTAAATGAATGAATTGGGTTTAAAACCAGCCTAGTTTATGTTGAGGTATTAAATTGTGTGTTTTTTATTTTACTTAATCATTTACTCGATCGTATGAGAGTCACTATTTGAGTTTTCTTTAATTTTTTTAGGCCTTATAGCGCTTCGTCTGCCTTCAATTTTCCGAGAAACCCCCATCTTATTCTCCCCTTTGCCTTCTTTCTGTTTATCTGATCCAAATGAATCTCCTTCTGTATCAATTAATATTGATTGTTCAACTTTCAAGCTTTGGAGTTTTACTGCGTTAGATGTAAAACAAGAAATGGAACGACAAGGCTGTAAAAAAATTAATTGGAAATTTGCTTTGGGGTGGTATACTCATTGCCTACAAAGGGGCATGTCTTTGTATGACAAAGGGATTGAAAATCCAACCTTTTGGCCAAATTTAGCTAATCATGATTTGCAAAGCATCATTGCTCTAGTTTATTTTATGCTGTTGGATAATTTAGGATATATTGCTGCGGATGGACGCATGACCGTTTTTGGCCTTGTTCTTCTTGACGTGGCCGATGACTTTCAGGTAAATCTCTTCTTGGCAAGAGTAAATCCAAGTCATTGAGTATTTTTTTAATGGCCTGATTAACTTCCAAAAGTGGCACTGATTCCTTGAAACTGCATCTATCTAGTTTAAGTTTTTGATAATCTTTGCTTTTTAGCATTCCCTCGCGATTCCACTTTAAAATTTTTTTAATAAAGTGGAAAAGTTCACAATATAACGAAGTTTCTAATCTGATTGTACACTTTGTTTTTTTGTACGTTCTGTTTTCCTTCTTTTATGTGTGTGTCAGGGTGATGCTTTTATTTCGTTGGAGCTAATGAAATTTGGAATGCTGATGGGTGATCCTTTGGTGATAAATGAAGATGTAACCTACCAAAAGTTTCCTCAATTGATTAAAACCATAGAAGCAAAAAGAAAAGGAGCAGCAGCAACCCAGTTGTTACTCCTTAGCCGCGTTATGTCCTTATACCCAATGCAATTACATCCTAAATTATTTAAATGGTTAGCAAACGTCGATTTTGATCTGGCTGGCTATCACTCGGTGGTAAAGGTATTAATGCGAGGTTTGAACAGCCTTTCGGAAGCCTGCCTTGCAAATATTTTGTTGAAGGATATAAGCAAAGTAAGATTTAAGAATTGCATTTCTTTCCAACTCATATGCAATTTAACTTTTGATTTATTTCTTAACTCACATTGATCCCTCGTTTCTGTTGCATGCGGCATCTGAAAGTATATCTTGTCAGCTATGAGGTAGAAGGATCACTTGTATTTTACCCATTTCTGTTTGCCACTTAATAGTTAAGAAACTGACTTTTTGACACTATTTCTTGCTGTACCCAATTTGACAGATACGTATACGTCTCTTTGTTTGTATTTCGACTTTATATTTCATTGCCTTTCATTTTTGTGGCTACTCTCAGATTAGTATAATTCCTCCTCATTTATTTCGTCCGGACGCACCTTTGCTTCCTGTTTTTTATCAACGCCATAACTGCATGGGAATTGTTGCAAAATTTTTCTTGGAATATCCGAATTCCCTTGATCAAAAATATATGTCGCAGATTAACGTAGAATTTCTAACTCATATCGGTAATTTCTGTTGTATTGAATAACTAGTTGTGATAAAAGCGTAGTTCTTTGTACTTCTTGTGAAGTTTATGTTGACACATTTTTCTTTGTCTGCCATAGCTTCCTTCTATGAGTCCTTCCCATTACGATTTTTTTGGGCAAATGCTTCAAAGTTGATTTTTAATTTGATGCTTACCACTTTCTTTTCTGTTTCAAATAATTTTTGAAAGCGCAGTTTTGGAAAATCTGGTTTTTTAAAGTACATGCTTCATTTTTTTATAGAGAAAACGTGCGTTTTAGAAACTATATTCTAATGCTCAATGACGCTTGCACCTCTTTGTAATTCTTTTTTATTGTATAAATAATGAACTATTTTTTTTTTGTCTCTAATTTTTTATAGGTGGTTTGGGTAACTCCAATCCAGAATTGCGAAAGCTTTCAGTTTTTGAAAAGATAATGCAAGCACATTTTAAAAACTGCGTTGACCCTGTTTCTGATTTATGCCATGCCATCAAATTTTGGTTCAAACAATACAATTTGATTGTTGCTGTTAATAATGGCGGATCAGATGTGAATGAATTGAAAGAAAACATGGAACGCTGCACGGATCTGTTGAAATATCAAATAAGTTTTGTCAGTCTTCACCAGCACGCGAGTTTTCCAAAGGAGATTGATTTGTGATTTTTATTTTTGAAATGCTGAATTTCTAACATGACTGGGTTGAAATCTTGTCTACAGGTTTTAAGTTAGATTGATTTCTTGTTTTCTATTTTGCGAACTCTACCGAAATCATTAATCAAGTGATTTACTGTAGCACCACCTTTTCTAATGGCTTCAGTTGCTTTTGTGGTAATTGGGCATAGTTGACCGCATCTGCTTAATTTAAAGTTCTTTCCACTTACTTATCTTCATTTTGCTATTGTTAGCAAACTTTTTGACATTATTTCTTTGCTTTCTACATAAACATGAGACTTCTATATTTGTAGCTAAGTTGATTTTAATTTGGCACGTATTCTTATGCTAAAAAATAAAAACCGGTTATACAGGGGAAATATTTTCTTCTTAAAATAACAAAATTTCTAAACTATTATTTAGAAATATTCTAAGATATTACCACAACTATTCAAAATGATTTAAGACAAGAGAATGAAGTTGAGTTTGAAAACGATAACTGCTTGACTGTAAGTTTATAAGAATATACAACTTTAGGGAAGTTAATTATTATCATGAATACTGTGATAGGGTAATAGGAAAGTTGTTCTATATTCTTTAAGATTTTTCAAGAGATGATCTGTAATGTGACGCAGCATATAACATTTTCCTTCAATTCCATGTATATACTTCGCAGCAAGCTTATGTTCTGATCACTGTTACCTTTCGTATGTTCGTTTTTATTTGCTCTCACAACTTGCCAAATAAACTATTTGTTATCCTCTTTAGTGCTTTCTCGTTTACAAGTTTGTTTAAATAATTTTTCTCAAAAAGATTTCAAAAGTGCTATCTACAAAGAATCAAGGGTATGCTCAACGATTGAGTATAAAGTAATAAGTTATATAATGTAAAAGCTATTGAAGCTGCAGTAAACTAGACTGTAAGAAACCTAATTGTAATGTATCATCTTTACTTTTTCATTCGAAACTGCTATGTTCTGATGAAGTCTGTCATATAATATTCTTCTATTCTACATTTAAATACTCTCAATTTTTTGGGGCATTTCATAAACGGGTATCCATATGTATGATTCTACATGGTTCAATGCGCATAAGTTACTAGCAGCATGAAACAGTTAACTTTACTATTTTCAAAGCATGTTGACGAACTTACTAAATTTTTTGAAGAAAGCATGAAGACTTACAAAAAATAATACTAATTTGGTTAGAATTGAATAAAGGAAAACGAAAAAAATGTAGTCGCTGTTTTCCGTATTAAAAATTTATTTAGTTCAAGTTATTAAAACTTTAGTTCCAGTTGTGCTAGTTATTAATAAAAAACAGCTTCATAGAAACGAAGAATGCCTGCGGAGTATTTGAGAGACTTCATTTGGATTTGAGCTTTGTAGGTAGATTTATTGAGAAGTAGGTTATCCATAATTTTCATCAATATCGAATTACAGTTTTTCTGCGTGTCTGAAAGAAGTGGAACCTGTAGAGAAATTACAGCGTATAAAAATTAAGTGTTGGCTTGTATTCACAATGCTTTTACAATATGTAGATACGGTAATATGGTAAAAAAAATTAATTAATTTAATGTATTACGAGCTGTTTGGCCACAACATCGTTGCGGAAACTTTCCTCAATTGACCCCTATCGCTACGATACCTACCCGCACGCATCCTTGAAGAAATACTAAACGCAAGCAACTTAACTAGTAAAGAAGTAAAGTTACGCTACAAAGGTTAAATTTGAAGTGAACATTTCGAATAATTTCAAAATGTATTTATTCGTGCTATGGCTTTTCTTTCAACAATTTGAAGCGAATTGCTCTAGTTCTACTTCTGAAACACGCTGCAAAATTGGATTTTTTCTTTGATGCTTGGAGGACACACGTCTTAGTCATATTGGCGGCATGCTTAGGTGAAAACCAATTTTGTGTTATTTTGAAGCATTTAATGTTAGAAATTCGGTTCATCTTGCATCCATGCCTTGCATTTATATGTGTATGTGATAGAAGCTAAGGTCATGAGCGGCTCAGGACTTCGTCCGCCTCAAACCATCCCACACATTTCCAATGTAACTGAGAGTCTAATACAATATACAAAAGCACGTTTAATAACTTGAAATATACTGTAAAAAAACAAAGCCTTTTAGGCTCGTTCCTGATACCTTTGCTTTCCAAGCTGTGGCCGCGCTTCTGTTCGATGTTCTATTTAAAATAAGAAATTTTTCTTAATTTTTTGCATGTCTAAATCAATGCGTTCCGAAGTCCCGCAATGTTGTGACAACCTTTTATCAAAACAAACGGAAAAATTATTGCCATGCTATAACCACTGCGAAGCATATCTTCTTTACGCAAACAGCTGAAACGTATGCTGATTTTTTTGATAGCTAACCAACTTGCAACCTCGTTTCGTTTTTCTTAATCGTCTCACTCTCATGAATGTATACCAAAGCTTAGCTCTCAGTAGTTCCACGAGTTTTTTATCTTTCCTGCTTCAGAAATATATTTCGGTATGATTTTACGCGTCGAAACTGATAGATAATGACAATTGTTCTCAAAGCTCCTCGGTAGAAATTTGTGAAGCACGGATGGAGGCAGCCGTCCCTTCCGTGCCATGGTATTCTTGGGGAGAACTGAAGGAAGTATACGAACTGGCATTTTCTCCGGAGCCAGAGCATTGGCAAAGCGCTACAAATAAGGTAATGATTAGTATGCATGTTAGCCCCTTTTATGTTCGATACCTTGGCCATTTGACACTATTTTTACATTGAATACTTCCCTAAAAGTGCTTTTTTTAGTTGATTTTTAACGGATTTTCGGAAATATTTAGAGTGTGTACTTGGATAGAATATGATCTGAGCCACTAATGAATAAAATTTATTAAAAACCTGAATAATCAAGTCGAGCAATACTTAAATATGCAGAGTATTTTTTTTATCAAAATTCTCATTGAGCATGTGGAATACTTTAGACGTAACCTTACGAATTGGGTTACATATGAAGCTATTCTTTGTGCCTTATTCAAATATTTCGTATTTCTGCTGGTATGAGAATCAAGGAATGCTATCATAGCAGAAACAAATAGTGGTGTGAGCACAGAAAATTCAATATTTCTTTTTTCTGCTAATCACCTGTAGAGAGATATGCCTTCTACTACAGATTAATTCTCCTCAATCGGCAGCTAAGAAAATAACATTTCTTTAAACGAATTTTAAGCGTAGCCTTATTTAGGTTTTCATTTCAAGGACAATTCTCAGCCAAAGCAATGATAAATGCATTTTAATAACTCTATGCTATGCTGTCTAAATAAAATCCGCTTCAAAATTTTTTTTTGTAGACTTGCTTGTACTAATGATTATCGTACCCCTAAGAATTTTATGTGCATATATTTTCAATAGAGGAGCACTATTGAAGAAACGTGACTTACTCTTTTGGTTAATTGAGCGATTAGTAGTGAAGTATTGAATTATGCTAAGATTTTGTCTTCTTTTTGAGTATTTTTCTAACTACGCAAAGTAACGGAGATGTTTTTGTGCAGGTCGGAGGATCCATGCAATCATTTTGGCTAGCTTAAACAATTTGGTTCTCAGAAGAAATTAGGAGTTGTGAATTCGCAATTTTCTTGCTTGATATATTTTTTTTGATGCGTTAAGAATATAATTGGATATTTCTGTAGCATTCCTAATTATATTTTATTTGCCCCTATTCCATCTATTTGCAGATGCTTGCTTGGGAAAACCGTCAAAAGTTACCTGTTGCCATGGATTCCACAGTCCAATTGCTGCAAATGATGACAAAAGACAAGTACATTCATAGTTTTTGTGTCTTGAATATGTTCCTTGTTCTATAATACTTATCCTTTAGTGTAAATTTGTGAGTTTCTTTTAACCTTGATGCGAAAAGTGCACTTTTGTTGCACTGTATTCAATATTAGTGCGTGACTGGCTTGTAGCATAAATTTTTCTTATTTTTCCTAAGTACAATTTTTTGTTTTGTTGGAAAACAAGAGTATAACCAGAAATATGGCAAAAACCGTTTGGGACAGTATTAATATTTCTGGAGTTAAGAATATTTTCAACAAACTAGCGCTGCCTCAACGTGGGCTTTCACTTGGACATACCTACATTTTGTGTAATTTTGCACAAAAACTTTGTGGCATCTAATTGTGAGAGACTACTTTTTGTGATTTACCAAAATGAAATAAAAGTTAAATGTTTGGATTATCGTTTTGCAGGTATTTTAATCCTCGTACGGAGGTGAAACGCACCGTTAGAGAGTTACGTTTAGGATATGCATTAGTTATCACAAGGTACTAGAATCAAGAAAAGCATATTTTACCTTAGAAGAAGTGTTGAGAGGTCTCTTTAAGTGAGAATTTGTTATCGTAGTCGATATTTCGGTATATTTTATTTGATAACATTATGTTTCTATTGTCGTATTCAATAGGCAATATAGCTTCCCATAAGTTTTTTAATTCATTTACTCTTATAACATGCTTTTAATATATTCTTTTTGTCGAGATAATGATTTTTGATGCCTTTTTTTTCCCATTTTTTGCAAGAGTATTATACTTTATACTAATGGAGAGATGCATATATTTGAAGGGAAAGACAGAGTGCTCTGTAGAGTGGCCAGAGTTTTTACCGTAGGATTTTAAATATATAGGTTTTATCACTGTCTGACTTTTCTAGAATTTTTTTTCAAATTTTCAGCCTACGTGAATCAGCAGGAGATATCTCCTTTTTAAATTTGATCAAATTTTTATTTGCAGGCTAGTGAATCAATTAGTTGAACACCAGCAAATGGGTGCCTTTGCGCGTTCTGTGCGTGAAGTGGCTGCAGAGATCAATTTACCTTTGCTTCTTGTTGATATTCGCCACCAAGCAACTCACTCGGATTTGCCTTCTCTCTTTCTCTTACGGCAGGGCGTTACTGAATCTATTTGCTATTTGAAAGAAAAGTATTGGTTCGTTTCTAATTACATCTGCAAACGAATATTCAAATTTCTCTTTTCACTGCTTGAGGATTGTGAAAAAATGAGTTTCTTTTGAAGGAAAGTACATTCAAAGAAAAAACATTGTTTAAAGGGAAAAAACACATGCAAACATAGGTGCTCGAGTAGAACCATTTATGTTTTGGGCTTTTTCTATGCCATTTTAGCAGGCATCAAAGGATATACTTTCCGGTTTTGGAAGAGCGGAAATTAGATTATGTGGACGTAAATTTTTTGCGGCAGTAAAGTGAGAAGTGATTTTCCATTTCCTTCCTTTATTTTTTGGTGTGAATGATCGAAAGGGGATACGGTCGCTGAATGGCATTTGCTCTTTGTGTTTTTCAGGATTCCCCAAATACATCGGCTGAACATCTTATGTGCGGATGGAGACTTTGATACGGTGAAAATATTATTAAATGCATAAAGTGACATATTTTACTATTGAATGTAGCATATACGTGGCTCTCTACTAAAGAATGCCTGCTTAGACACACGTTTTGGATGAGAGAATAGGTTTTCTAATTCCATGCACTACTCTATTTTGTCAATAAAACTCCCTTGTATAAGAGTATAAAACGTAGTCAGTCGTATTTATTGTGCAGCGGAGAAGCAATGCCATGTCTTCTAAAGCAATTTTTAACGTTTTGTAATATGAAGAGCGAAAATTTTGAAACTGAAGAAAAGTCTTTTTTTTTGGCAGGAATATGTCAAGAGCCTCTTTGTCCTTCTAGCACACATTCGAAACTTCTTTGTCCCAACAACGTTTTCTCGTGATGAACTGCTGCAGCAACTGTTGCAGAATTTTGGATTAAAAAATTTACATAAGAGAGATCGAGCTCAATTCGTGACTGCGAATAAAAAATCTGCTATGACTACTCTACCCGAGGAATCTTCTGTTGAGAAGAATTTTAAAGTAAAATCGAGTGGAAAAAAACGGAAATTCCAGCCCCAAGATCCTCTTTTTCACGATTTGCATGTACATAGAATATCTAAGACGAGAGATGCGTTCACTTCTGGCAAATATACATCCAAAAGAAGCCTGAAGCTGTGTACTCCCTCTATAGAGCGTGTGATTGTCCAGCCGGATATCCAGGTCGAACACACACATGCACCATGCACTGAAGCAGCCCGCTCCTCAAAGATACCCATAAAGGTTATCTTTAAGTCTTTGCATTGTATCTAAGGATGCAACCATGAGTATTCTATAGAAAATGCAGAGAATTCAAAGAATAGCATAAGAATGTATTTCTGTTATGCAGTGGGCATGAAATTTGCTGTCATTTGTTGTGTCTGCTCCTTCTGATAGTAGATTGTGTTTTTATTTATCGGAAATTTTAACCCAACTAACACGCATTTTCGTAGATGTTTCTACTACGACTTGCAATTTTGTAGATACAAAACAATAGTCTAATGAAAGAGGTTACATAGACAATTTGCCATGTTATAAATGTGCTTTTTTGAATGTTTTGCCTTCTAAAAGGGATATCCGAATGTCCCAGTAAATTTCTCAGATTTACCGAAGACTATCCGTGAAATTAGGAAACTTGTCCGATTAGATGTGGACGAAAATCGCCTTCTCAGCTTTGTTGTTGAGTGTTTAATGGCCCTTCACGAATGTGATGAACACCCATGCATTGCTATCTTCATTTATACTATCCTTGTCTCTGCCTCTTATAACTTCACAGTCAAGTACGTTAGATTATGCTAGTGCTTTAGGCCATGATCTTTTTTGTCCATATGAAGTAAAAAATCCAAAGAGGATGCAATACAGTACATACGTTTTTTTTACCTATTTTAACACAATTTTTTCTTTATAATTTCTATGTGTGAGGGAAAGTTATTACTTTTGCAAGCGAGAATTTTCCATGCAATGCGAGATGCGTCCCTTTTTACACGTGATACCTTAAAGAGAATAGTTGCAACTGTCAGTAATGAAGGATGTTCATATGCTGCGTTTTCAACGGTCTTGTCGTCATTATTTTACAAAATTTCAAAACTTCATTGCATTTCAGGATGGTTGCTCAAATAATTTCGATTGTAGTGGGTCTCCCAGATGTGTTGACCGATTCGTTCCTTCCAGACAGTAGCGATATACGCCTAGGAACACTATTGCAGAGTATTCGTTTAGATCATCCTGCTTATGAACGTATATATCTATGGGAATGTATTGGCGATAATTTTGGAGACATAGACCTGTCACAAAAGCGAGTGTCAGCAGCAACTTTTCCCTGTTCGAGAGTTCCAAACGATTCGGAGTTTGTGAAATTCAGCAATTCTATTCCTTCACGCCTCTGCCGGTGGCTAAGAAATCTTTTAGTTTGGGAGACATCGTGTGTATCTCAACCAAAGAGAATGGAAAACGTAGAAGGTGCGGTGCTTGGCAATTTGGGAAGCCAGGAAACTTCTTTCAGGCTTCAAGTTTCAAAGAATCACCGCAGTTTAATATTTTCAGAACTCCCTTCTAAGATCTCACTCATTTGTGCTGCAATCCTACAGAGTTTTACTTCCCCCGAGATGCATCTTCAGCATGACCTTGTGCGCATGGGTTCTATCATTAAAGATGGCCGAGATCGGCTTCGGCTTGCATCTACAGTTCTTAGTAAAGATATTGAAAGACTATGTTTCAATGTAATTATAGAATCCGCTGAAGCGTCTTTATTATCTGTCGTGAAGGAGCACCAGGTTTCAGGAATATTCTCTTTTGTTCAAACAGATGAAACCGATAACAACAAATCATGTGTTGCGCCCTGTCTTTCCATGGGCGAAAGTGAGGAAGATTCCTCTTTATTCTGTACAGAAAGGAAGTTCTTGAAACCAGCTTTAAATAAAAAAATTGAGTGTAAAGATACTGGTATAATGCGCGTTAAAAATGATTCTCATTGCAAACTTTCAAAAATCCCAACCTACACCCGCTCTTTGCAGCAGAAAAAACACGTCTTGAATTGTATTCTTTCCATCATGACAACCTACAGAGCTGCTTCTATACGTTCACAGCAATTTGCTTGGTTATTTACCTGTGTAGATACGTTGGTACAAAAACACGTTAAGGTGGTACCGCCGCTGTCTAGTGTACGTACACATACATGCTGTCGTTTCTGTGGACTTTGGATTTTTTTTATGCTATTCGTTTTAGCTGGCTACCTGTAAATACATTTTCATTGAGATGCCTTGTTTGTATAACAAAGAAAATAGATGACTAGGAATCTTATTATTTCGAGCAAATTTTTTTAGAGCACAGATTGGATTTTGAAGAGGCGAGCAAATAGAGTAGCCGATGCAAAATCACTTTTTTGTGACTACGCGTATACGCATTTGTTTTGTGCAGACTCCCATTGGTTCATCTCTTTGCTATCGCTCATACGATCCAAAGGCGTGTGTTCAAGTTTGTGAACCTGGAGATGAGACACTTTGGCTTCTCCCTGGAACTTGGTGGAATGCAAAACATTGGAGAATTGAGCAAGTATGGCAGTCTTTAAATGTGGAAGTGTTTGTGTTAATATACTGTGATCGTACTTGCTACAGTTGGTGAACTTTCTGTTATCCTTTCTGTATAATCTATTTTTTCATTAGAATGAAGAAAAATCTATTATTTTTGAATTTAATTCCTCTAAACGTTTATTGACTCACTTTCTGCTTATGTGTAGATACTGAGAGCGAATGTATTAGTGAAATTGATTTTTTTGAAGTTTTCTACAACGTTGATTTTAATGCTGATATGGCTTGTAACCAGCAGCATGGACAAGTATTCACTGTTTGACAGACATTAGAATTTCAATATACATATTTTATATTGTAGCTACTGTGGTATGCCTTTTTAACCTTGCCTTTATGTCAAAGAAATATACGTACAATGCAAATTATGAAGAGTTTCCGTTTCAATTCCACACTGATTTATCTATTCTCTCTTAGAGTCGACACAATGAAAAAGTACGTAGCTGAGGCAATTGTTTAACTCTCTTCATTTGAATTTTTTCTTCAGCCTTCCTTTTCAAAGT
This sequence comes from Cardiosporidium cionae, assembly GCA_015476325.1. Lineage (NCBI taxonomy): Eukaryota > Apicomplexa > Aconoidasida > Nephromycida > Cardiosporidium > Cardiosporidium cionae. The sequence continues at coordinate 15,183 of JADAQX010000292.1, forward strand.
GCTACCTTTCCAGTACTTCCGTTGAACTTACGGTGACGAAATGTTTGAAAGGTTTGCTCCAATCATTGAGGAAGATCAGAAGCCATAATTTTCCTTCTGTTTCGCAAAATCTTGCCGTGACTAAGCTTGTTTCCTCTATGAAGCGAAATGCAATAGGTAGAAGGAGGCGTTCTGAGATGCAATGTAGACGGCGCTTGCGTTCTCTGCATTCTTTCCCTAATCGTTCAGCGAGGAAACATTGTCCTTCAAAATCAAGGTTAAAATTGCATGGTGACGTTTCTTCCCTTTCTACTAAAGCAAAGGTTACCCCCGTAATAAAGAAGCTGCACATTACACATCAACAAACTCTATCTACGGAGCGCAGTAACATGAATCATGTACAACTCTCTAGTGCTGGTGTAATGGAAGATAGCTGCGCTTCTAAGTCCACTGAAAATTCCATGACTACAACTATGGATTCTATAGATGAAGAACACTTACAAGAAGTTGCAACACTGTTTGCAGAAGTGACCAGAGAAGCGTTTTACCCTACCAAAGCAAGTCTATTTCTTTCGGAAAGGAAACAATGTTATCAGACTTCTTCCTCTATGATTGATTTAAGTTGGCCTGCAGTCATAAAATATGTTGAGAACGGAAGTGGGACATAACTCTCCGTAATGTTTTTGGTTCCAGTTTGCTCTTTATAGGGTGAATTTAAGAGAAAAAATGTGATACTGTTGCTGCATCGTTGATGTTGTGTAATTTGATTACGACTGTATGTTCTCATCTTTGGCATGCATGATTTTTTATGGTGTGCCTGCACGAAGATCTGCATCCGAAAACTTCACGTTGTTCAGTCTCTAAAATCAACATGAATTGCCCAACAAAACGCAGGTGCAACTTGAGAAAATTTTCGTGATTAAGTGTAATGCCTTTAGATTATCAAGACTTTTTTAAAAGAATGGGTAAGGAAATGGTGGCTCATCCAATAGCAAAGAAAAAGTAGGCACAACCACTTCTTGAAGCTTCATAATTGTTTAAGCGTATTTCACTTATTTCCACGAGTAGATAATGGCAAAGTAAGTTGTTTTTGTTTACTGTAATTATTTTATGGTCTTTCTTACTTGAAATCGCGAAAAATGTGTGGTTCCTCTAATTATCTTCAAACTATCATTCAATTTTATGATCAGTGTGCGTTAGATTTCTTTACGTTAAATATATATTAAAGTGAAACTATAGTTAGAAATTATTCGTCACTGCCAAAAATTGATACTGTTTTTTCATACTCGGAAACTTGCGTGTAGGAAGATACTTTTTCGTTAGACATATTTAGGTTTTTTTCCAAATTTGCCACGGCATAAAACATATTTTCCAAAGTGCAACTACTTTGACCGTTGTCTTTTATGTTACACATGCCTGCTATATTGATCACTTGGAGCCACATGAGCACGCTAGTAGCTTGTAAAACCATTCGTAATTCTTAATTTTAAACCAAGTAACGTGATGCAGTCTAAACCCTCCTTTTTGAATCTTTTAGCTGCTGCTCCTCCTCATCTTCATTTCCCTTGATAACCCACTGCTACGTTTGACAAGCATATTCTTCCGCACAATTGGTTTGAATTAACGTTCAAAGTAATTTCTTTTTTCATTGTATTCAAGGATAGCTTTCTTTCGACAAGACATTCATATTAAAGCTGTTGTTTTACTTACCTACTCAATTGAGTGTACACGTGAACTGCCGCTTTCTGAAAAGCAAAAGTTCCCCGCTTGGGAAAAATTTATAGAAAAACACACACCTATGATCCATGTTAGCATATTTTTTACACCAATTTCGCTTCAGTGCTCGTGATTAATGAATGAATGCAATTACAAGATAAGAGGACGTCTCAGCAAGCTTTATGCATCCGCCAAGTAAAATATTACGCAGTTACGATGCTACATTCGCACTACAATCATTTTTTATAATATATCATTGATACTTTTTGCATACACATTTGCAACTGCATACGATGTGACTTTTTTGGGCAGTTTTGTCATGGTTTTATTGTAAACGTTGTCCTCCATCCAAATGGCAAATTACTGGCGATTGGATTATCCTGGGTATCTATACCAAGAATGGCTGCCTCTTTCAGTTTGTTTGTTCTTTTGATACACACAGCAACCTTACTACATTTTTCCTCTTCAACAAGTGAGAAATGCTGCAGTTTTCGGTACCCCGTCATCGTAAGACAAAGAAAAGGTTACGGCTATACCTATAACAAATTCCACCTAACATTCCTTCAGCTGACATGGCATCGTGCAAATAATACGCTAGCCAGCTCCGTTGCTAATTCAAAATACTGCTATAGTTCTCATGGATTTTCTTTTCTTCAGCGATCTTCGCCATTATGGGTAGGTATAAGTATGAATAAATTTACTAAAGCAAGCTATGTGTTTATGCTTGCAACTCCTGCACGTTAGAATAGTGCATTCCTGTGTTTCTCCAACTATTTTATCAAGCGAGTGTAAAATAGATTCTGCTCTGGTAATTTTTTCATCTTTTGCATGAAACTAAACTGTGCGAACGTGTGATCACTGTATTCTTCCTTTTAAGCCACGTTTATTGCTGTTTTTTGATGCAATCCTACATACTTTGTGTATCTTACAATTTTAATTTTATAAAAGGAGACAACGCGTAGTCATGAGTCAGATTTGCAATTTATTTTAAGAATTTGATATTTTTATTATTTCTTATAGTAAGTGTATAGCTTATGATCTAAAATTCTTTGTTTTTGGTTGTGATATGATTGCCGTCTTTATTCGAATTAAGCAGAAGTAATCCAAGAATTGCATTCCAATTTTCTGGGAAAAAGTAGCGTGCAAACTTCGTAGTTTTGCTGCATTTCTTATTGTTACTCGTAAATTTAGTGATTTTTGGGGAGCTGCGTGTGAAGTGTAGAATAGAAGACTCACGATTAGACAGCCATAATGCTGCCTTATCTTATCTATGCTATAATTTGATCGTATTTGTAGGATGCTACATCCTTTTTTCGAAAGAAAAACTTGAAATTTTACATGTAATTGACTTTATTCCTTACTACAGATAAAAAAACTTGAAGATATTGAAATACCTTTAAAACCAAAGAAAAAATTTATCAGACCAAATCGTCGCCAGGAGATGATCAGTCTTAGAGAGCATTGTAAAGGCTTACCTGATGTGCCTCTAGCGGAGCTTTGCAAGAAAATTTTGGTAAGAAGTACGAAAGAAACCTTGGTTAAGAAGAAGAATGTTTAGGAAAAAAATTTTTTTCAGCCGCTAAGAAAATATTTCATTTATATTTGTTTTTTCTCTTGTTGAAGTTTTTGTAAAGCCCAGGATTCTCTAATAATGGAACCCTGTATTTATAAAAGTCTAGGTTAATCTCCAATGCTCCTTATGGTGCCAATTTCTAGCCTACCAATAGGCGTACTATTTTTATCCCCACAGCAATGAATAAAATCTACTGAATATTTTAAAGAGAGAGTTTGAATAGGCTAGAAGTCTAATTTTATATTTTTAACACGTTTCGAGCAGAGGAATTTTCAAAATAGATACAGAGTTTTTTTTATACAATAATGTTGTTTCCAGGATTTGACTTCAGACTCTCCGCGTTATGTTGAAAAGAAATTGTATAATGCTATTGAAAGGTAGCCTCACGAAGGATTGTGAAGAGTTTATTGTATAGACATAGCACATTTTCTTGCATTACTAGTTGAAAGGGTTAATATAAAGACGAAGTAGAGTTTTTTGCTTTGAATGCTTAAGTTTGAAGCCTATTTTACTCGATTCTGGTAATTTCCCTCGATTCTTGAATTGTTGTGAAATTCAGGTGGTTTCTGTTGAATCCTATGCAATTGCAGTTGGACCCTCAACGAGACGATTTCTTGCTTGCCTTGCGGTATATACTTCTATTGCATTGGCTATGTGGTTTACATTTCTTTTGTCGTAGCATATTGTAAAGTAGGATTTATAGAATTCAAATCCTGTTTTCATGTAGAAATCAGATTAATTCAAATGCAAAAGCGCTATTTTCACTTCATATGTAGACTTGCAGTACTTTTGGCATGCTATCGCTGTAAAGGGATGCAACGAATTTCTATGATGTGTCTCACTTAAGCCAAGCTTTATTTTTTGCTTTCTCTTTTTGTTTTACTATGTAAAAAGATCTAATTATGTTGCGTTTACACATTGGCATACATCACGAATAAAGCGGCGCATTCAAAATTTTAAAAAAACATATTTAGCGAAGGTACGTTTCGTGATAAAGAGAGTGCATTGTAAATTGTTCATAGTTTTTTGCTCTATTTTTTTCTTTTTCCTATTGTATGCACATTGTATACTTTCTGGAACAAAAATAGGACAAGGGGTGGTCGCAAAACGTGTTTCTGTAGAAAATAAATGTGGTAGCGTGTTTTGGAGGAGAGGAAGTTTTATTCTATAAAGAGGGTGGTACAATTTGATGCTATACGATGCAGAGAAGTAAAAATACGAGGCAGCACATAGAAAGTATTTTCATCTAGCTAATATTTTTTGATAAAACCTTAGGCCTAGTGTGTTAGGTAACAAATAGATAGTGTAGTTTTTTATGGGAAAATATACTTTAGAAACAAGTGCTACAATAAGATAAACTTCTTACTGGAAATACTTAAAAATTTAATCAGAACATCTTTGCTAAAACTCTTGACATTGTTTCATCCATAAGTTGTCACAACAAGGCAAAGCAAAGATTCCAGAAGCTTTTATGTTTTCTAACCGCACCTTTATTTGCTCTTGCGTTTCATAAATGAGAGATTGACTATTTTTTCTTTGTAGCCTCAATTTGACAACTTAAGCCTTTTTATAAAGCTTAATAGGCGTAAAAATGGCTTGATAAGAATGCTAAGAAAAACAGATTGCAGCTCCTTGGCGGATAAACTTCTTGTGAATTTATGGAAAGTTAAGGTGGTACTCATCCCATCGGATTTCCCTGTCATTCTCTCAGAATATCTTCGTATTCGCTATCAAAGTTTAAATTTACAGAGAAATCGGCTACAGAACCAAAATTTCAAATTTGTCTTGAAGTTTTCTCTTTTATGGAAGGTAGGAAGGTTAAATAATCATAAATATCGACAATCATTACTTGGAGAATATCTTGATAGTTTTCTGAAAAAGGCTAGGTTCTTTTAATAAATATATTTGTACTCATAATTTTTTTATGGGAAATAGAACCATGCAATGTAGTGCAACGTAAGGTTTTTCGCTTTAAGCAAACGATAAAGCTTAAACTGTTTTTATTACCGTTATTTTGTGATGATAAGAAAAAATAATCTAGGCATAAATAAGTGTGAAAAAGCAGTGTATCTTCGCTGTTTGTTTGCTCTACAGTTTTTCAATTAATACATTTTTGGCAGGTATTTGTTTAAGCTTGTTTAACTGCAAAATAGATTTTTAAATCATTTCCTGTGACTATTTTCGTTGTATGAGAGTTTACGAATGCTGGTACAGCGTAGGCTACAAAAAGATTTAAGTGTGCACGTGCGACTTCTCGCGTTGAAAATGTTGGAGCCGAAATTTTCTTGTTAAGAGTCTGTTGAATTTTGGTACATTGCAGAAAGCTGTCATTTTGTTTGAACAACTCCCCATAATACCCTCATCTAATTGCAGGAGAATAGTTTGAAAAACTTGTATTTCTCCATGAATAGCATCCATTTAGCACAAATTTTTTTTAGGAGCATCTTTGCAAAATGGAAAAGGGAGAGGCACAGGATAATGCTTTGAAACGTGTATCGTTTATGGAAGAATGCCAAAACTGCCTGCATTGGTTAAAAAAATGCCTGTGGGACCATATCACTCAGCCTATAGCTGAAGATAAAACTACATCCATGCCTCCAGCTTATGATTTTCACAGTTTAATGGAATATACAGTAAAAGAAAAGGATAAGAATGAGACTGGGGATCTTTTGCTAAGTACACGCCTCTATATTCTTGTTGCAAGACAAATTTGGATGGGAAAAACAATTTTCAAAAAATCAATGGAAGCAGAAGTTGCATGCACTACATTTGAGAGAGAGCATTTATCGTTATTAAAGGTGCTATCCGAAAAAATAGCAGCAGTTTTTCCGCCTAAAGAAGGGAGGGATGCACAAATGTCCCCAACGTTACCCCAATCTTGTGCAACTTCTCCGAATGTTTCTTCCAACGGCTATTGCTATACTCTTATCTTTGCCAATCTATTTCAAAATTTAGTTGATTTCTACGGAAAAGAAAAACGATGGAATGCTTTGGTAGATTTATGGTATCAATTCAGAAGTGTAGGATACACTTTTTTATACAGAATTCCACCCAATGCTTTTGCATCCGTAAGTGCTTACTTCGTTGAAACAGTAGGGATGCGTTTCAGCACTAACAAATGTTAAAGCGATCTTCCTAAGTGATCTATTTTTTCAGGCCTTTATAATGTATTTTTAAAAAATAAGAACATTCCTTGTTATAAATATATTTTTATGTTAGGCTGTTGTTTTGTTCAAGTAAATGCTAAGACATCTCGCTGGATTAGTATATTTATAAATAAAAGCATTTCTAAGACAGCCATTTTTGTGTTCCTTTTTTAAAGGTTGGAACAGTTCTCCATTCCGTAGGTGGTCTGAGGCCGGTCTAAAGCTGGCCTTTAGAGTCCTGCATGTTGCCTTGCCTTGTAAAAGTTTCTTATACACTCAGAAAATTCTTTAATAATATACACTTCTTCACAGGAAAAAGCTATTCTTGCTATTGCTCAAGCTTCACAACTTTCAGATGCTGTGTTAGAGGCATCCATTCAATGGAAAATGTGTATATGGAAAACTATGAAATCGTTGGCCACAGCTTCAATACAGAATAAAACCGCAGCAATGTACGTTCCTTTAAGTGCCAGTGGAATTTTTATGAAGCAAAGAAATAGTTTTGAAGGGCCTTTTGTTTATGAGAAGGAACAGAGAACCTTTGTACTTACAAAAGGATAACAAAATGTCTTTGAATAGATACTTTGATGAAGTTTAACGGCTGCATTCCAACCTTCGTACTCTCTATACTGCCTCTACTTTTGTTCTTTTTTCTAGAAAATGGAAATTTTCTGCTTCAAGTGTTTACTAAATGTTTTTGAAAAGATTTTTGTATGCAATTGGCTTGTTCCTTCTTTATCCCCCATTAATTTTTAAGGAACACTTTTTATTTTAGTTTCTACACACTTATGGGAATCACTACTATTGTAGCCGAGTCGCGAGTGTAGGTATTTTAAAACCTACAGCTATTTCTTTAATATACGCTGAAACATAGGATTTCCGTTTTGCTTGCAAGACGAATCTGTTAGAGAAAGTGCTGTTTTCCTTTGATTGATTATATTTTTTTAAGATGGTGTGACATGACTTTTTTCTGTTTACAAAGGGCGGCTTTACAGATGTACCACCTTCTTATGAATACCTCCAAAAATCTTCTTGACCCCGTTTCATTAGCCTATTGTATCCAAGCTCAAGAATGTTCAAAACAAGAGCACAAGGCTGGAGGTATGCAAGTCGATTCAAAATACTGAATGCGCTGCTTTTGCTTGTGAAAGAAAACGTAAATTTCCTTTCGTGTTCCTTTCTACGATTGAGATTTTAACAAGTTAAAATGCCATTCCTGTAGGCTTTTTCATTTTGGTGAGAATAGCTGATTTGTGTTTGCACACTTCTTTATCTCATAATTTACAACCAATTCTGTCAATTTTTTGTGTTGTACCATAATATACAAGAATAAATGGGCTAGAATTTCAATGCGATGGTTGGTTCTTTTATCACTCCTCACTCTCAATGCATTTTCCTAGTTCGATGAAAAGTATGCAAGATTTCCATTTGCTACAAATATGAATATGTTGTCTATGTCTATTCTTGTTTTCTGGATAGAACTGCTCTCTCGGCATGAAAACGATCTTTATTTTGTTTTGCCTTCCAAGAAACGAAGGGTGCAGCAATGGAATCAACGGTTACGAAGCAAGAAAGCAGATGCAATGGCAAGTGACAGTAAGAATGTTGCGAGTTTTTGTTTAAAAAATCTTTGAATAACGGTGCACTAAGAGAAATCCTATCTTTTTACATAGAGATAGGTTGAGAGAATAAACGTTTAACATGACACATTCCGCTGAAAAAAATATTTTTTTACTATTTTGTCTTTTTGATTATCTTTCTGATAGAATGGAAAGCATGCGGGTGTTTCTTTGCAGCGAATCCCACCGCATCAGTTTTTTAATTTTCCTACATTACTAGGGCAAGACTATATTTCGCTGTATGTTCAACTCAGGATCCTTCTTCGTACTCATATGCGTAAAAATGTCATCCCACTTATTGCTAATTTGCTAAAAAATGAAGCCTTAAAATGTCTCCATCCTGTGGAATTTTTAAAACTTTCAAACTCCGCTCTACACAAAAATTTGCACGCTGTTTGTCAAAATTTGTGTAAGCGAATGCAGGTAAAAATATATCTTTACGTAAAAGTTTGTACATTTTAGTCATTCCGAAAATATTTAAATTGAAAGCGCTTTACGTATCTTTAAACGTTTTTCCATCCCAAAATGACAGGATTGTAATTTTGAACAAAAATTGCGCTGTGCTCTATGCTAGGAAGTGCTCCAAATCGAGTAATAAGGGTTCCTTCTATTTTACTCTGCTTTCGTTTTTTGTATTGTGAACATTCCATCATGCTTTGATTTTCTCTGTATGATTTTACATGCACTTTCATTTATTCTCCATTAATAAGGAGGCTATGCAAGGTGAGGAAGGATGCATCTACCAGAAAGAACCAATGCTTCAACTTGTAGAAACGTACAGAAATAATATTCTTGGTAGCCCTATGCTTGGAAAAAATGCTACCTGGGTTGTACAACGGAAAATTTTTCTACCCACTTTGAATATTTCCTCATGGAATGAGGCTTGTTCCTTCGAATTTTTTCTATTTAAGGTAAATTTGCCTTGCTATTAATACTTAACGTGATAGAATTCGGATACCCAGAAGTATTTCAATAGTAAAAACTCACTACAAGAGCGTTTGTTTTCTTACCTCTGAAAGTCAAATTTTTTAGGGCAATAGAATGTTAAGGAAACAGCAGTTGCTTTCATTGTTTTTTGTGTTTAAATATAACTAATTTAAGCAGCATATTTTAGAAGGTACCTTTCCGTTTGGAAAATCGATAGCTCTACTGCGAGAAATTTTGGATGAGTGTCTAGCTCTTCGACGCAGCTGTTCTCCTAGGATGTGGCGTTTTCAGCAGAAACGTATTTTTTACAACTCTTTTGCATTCAAAATCTACAGAACGTTAAAAATCTGTTGCTCGCACCATTTTCCTATACTGTGGCAAGTTAGTGATCCCTTCTTTCGCAGGAATATTCTATTTATTCACTAATTCCATTTTTGTAAAAAGTGTTATTTAGTGGTTTCACTTCATTTTTAATTTTTTATTTAAATATCTATATAAAAATATTTATTTCAAAGTAGGACTGCTACACATTAATACTTCAATGATATTGTATTTATATTAGGAAATTGTTGAGTTGGCCTGTGCTATATTTAGCGTTTGCAGCGATTATCCCAGCTTAGTAAAATTCTTACGTACTTGCTGCGAAGATAACGACATTTGCTCTTATCGTATAGCCAAAAAGACACTTTCATACTTTAGCCCTTTCAACTACTATCCTGAAAATGCAACAATAATATCGCTTGAAACTACCTTGTATGATTGTAGCAAGGGAGCAGAGGTATATGAGGCTCTCTTAGATTTAAATATTTCAAGATTTATACCTGATACGCAACTTTGGGCGCGTAAATCTCGTTCTTCAAAGTGTCTCGAGGAGACCAAGGAAGATGAATTTAATCTGCTTATGAAAACTATCAATGAAGAGCAAATATTGGATTCAGAAATATTCTTTTCAGAGAAAATTATTGGGCAGTCTTTTACCTGCATGGATGGAGCTGTGAATGCATCATCTGTGAAAATTGGTTTGAAATATGAATACTGTTATGTCAGCGATTTTAGGCTAATACCATCCCAATTATTGTCTGTAATATTGGATCGTTATTTTCAAAAAGCAAAAAAACAAAATCTCAGCCTATTCCATTCCATCGATACTCCCTGTCATACAGGAGAAGTAAGTTGCTTCAGATTATACTTATGCACTACGATTCTACTAAATTTGTATTTGTTCTATGAATTCCTAATCCTTTATGCAATTTGCTGGACTACTTTATACTGAATTACTTACTCTTCAGAATTCACTCTGCTGCTTTCATGCTGTCAGAATCACTGGAAATTCTTATTTTTGCTGGGACGGGATAATCGTTCATGTGATACTATTTTCAACGAAATCTTGCAGCGCAGAGAGATTTTGCAGCAGTTCCTCAGTAAGAGCATTTTAAAAGTGAATTTAGAATTATATCTTCGATAATTATTTGCTGGTTATAAACTAGTTAAAATCGACAAATAAGAGTCAACTAATATTCTTACATGTTTTCTGCCCTTTTAAATTAAATATTGACTTATAACTATTTAAATAGTTTTTTTTTATCTCCTTCACAGAAACAGCTGGATTTCGTAATGCAAAAAATAAGCCACATTGTCATCTTCGTGATGCAGAATGGGTTGAAATATCTTTCTGAAATTTTTTATTTTGTAGCACTCAAATTACTGCATGTTTTACTTTTAAAAGTCAATTATCATAACAGTTGTTTGAATAAATCGCATTTAAATACCTAAAGAAACTTGGCTGTACTAGTTCAAATGGGAGATGTAGCTGGATAATGAATCTCTTCATTACGTAAGGTGTAAATATTCTGGCATAATTGATTTGAGATGTATTTCAAAGATGATCTGTTTTTGTGCGTGATATAAATATACTAATAATAAGTTATGTTTTTACGCAAAGCTTTTATGAGTCCCTCATGCTTTCCTCACTTCCCCAAAGACTCATATTTCAGTACAGAGTGTTAAAATTTTTTAGAAAATGTATAAAACCCTCTTCAGGATAATGAGATGGAGATTGATGCATCCAAATCTGCCTAAATCTCTAGTTTAGTTATGCAACCATTTTACTATTTTGAAAATGTAGAAATGTATAGTATTATATAATCTGAATCATCTATCACACCACTTATGTTTTAGCATAAGTTAGCTATACCGTAATTTACTCGGTTCCTGGAAAATATACGCAAACTCCTCAGTTTTGAATATCTACAAGGCTTCCTCCTTCTTTGGTGACAATTTCCCATCGTCTACAAAAGAATATATTGACATGTAGATTTATTTGAATGATCTCCATTTTTGCCATATTTTAGGAAGCGAGTATAAAAGTTATTGTGCTAAGTGCTTTTTGTCGAAAGGGGTGCTTTGTTGATGCAGTCCTCATCAAAAATGATCCGTTTTTATCAAAAAAGAGTTCAAAAGATATTTAAAAGCAATAAATTAGCTGGAAGAATTGCCTAGAGTCAAAATATCACATTCGCAGAGTAACAAAATGCTTGAATGATATGGAGCTTGTAGAAAAGATCGCTGCAGCAAACCATTTGTAAGGCTAAATATGCTTGATCTTTTCGGCGCCAATAATGGCTCCAATAAAAAATTGCCATTTACAGTAACAACTTAGTCCAAAAAAGTTTTGAACTTTGCATGGCATGTACGTTATATTAATGAGATCCAACAAAATGGAGACCTTATACATTTACCTATGGAAGGTGAATTGAACAAATGATAAGAATAAAATAGTAGCTTGTGAACGTGGTCATTTGTGCGAGGTAACCGTACGGTTATTCCACGTTCTAGCAGAAATCGTGTTGAAATCGAGTAAAATGATTTTTTTTATTGATGCAATTTTCTATTCAACTAATTAGTAGAAAATACGTTAGCAAAACCATCCGAGAGAGGGTAAACTTACTCTACACCACTTTGATTGCCTTGGAGTCATAAAGAACAACACAAAGATCTCTCGCTCATTCAAGTCTACAGTCATGAAGAATAATAATAATAATTTATTCAAACACCATGATTTAAAAAAAATTAACGAAATGACTAAAACCATATATCTGGTCTGCCTCTTTCGCGCGTAAATTCACATCACGGAGAGTGAGGACCAAAGTAAAATAGCAATTGACATGTTGTGTGTAATGTGGTTCAGAATTGAATCTACTCGCATGTGCGCTACGCTATCTTAAAAAAACTACGAAATTATTTCAAACAAGTAAAATAGTTTCACGTGAAAGATACGTACTAAAATGAAATATGTTCTAGCATATTGAAATAGGAACTGCAAGATACCACTGTCGCGTACTGTGTAGTTTCCATTCATTTTGATTAAATTTCCACCTAAATTTGTTCGCTGTCATCATTTCTTGCACATAAAAAATATCTTGCTTTTTTGTCATATATGAGTAATTTTTTTGAATCAGAGCTAATTAGTTTATTGTTTCTGCTGTAGCAAACAATTTGAAATATTGATTTCTACTACTCGAAAGAACCCTCTCCTGTCGCAATGAACAGCGTCTACTTTTACCGATGTAACTCGCGTGAGTATTAGCAACATGTCCTAAAGATCTTTACAGTGATTATGCTTCGCATATTCGTCCGAATTCTTGAATAAACGTTTTTCCAATGTTATTGATTACGTGCAAACTAGTATTTAAAAAAGTAGGCATAGCTGGAGGTCATATCTGGTACCTACAAGTGCAAATGGCCTACCTACACTAGAAAAATGAACTTTTCTCTTGGTCGGTACGGCACATAAACTATGGAATAAAAGAACCTGGCAGGGGCCATTCACCTCATGGGAATTGTCGTTAATTTGGTATGAATGCGCACGTGCTTGCATGTTGATTTCAAAGTGAGTTTCGCAGTAGTTTCAGTGCGGACATTGCTTCGGTGACTGTAGTGTGCAGAGTTACAGCATTTACATTTTGGTTCCTCATGTGGTTTCCCCTGATGCTACGAAAGCAAATAGTCCTCCTTAATAGTCTTTGTTGTACTTGAGTGTACATGTCCTCTTCTTTCTCTCTTATCCTTTAATATTTGTAAAACTACTGCTGTGATGACTTGTCGAACTAGTTATACGGTATGTGATTTGACTGCATTCTTCCGTTTATCTTCTCCGTTTAAGCTTTTTGCAACGTTCGATTTGGCATACTAAACTACTGTTTATTTCTTGCTGTGCTCTGGTGTGAAGAAAATTACATCGTCATGGATACCCTTATTGGGATAGCAGGCAAGGACTTTGTTCTTATTGCTTGTGACCAAACGGCCCCCTACCACCATTTTCGTCTAGATGATGAGCATGATAAAATATTGGAAATTGACTCTAACAAGTTGCTCGGATTTGCTGGAGATTTAGGGGACAGCAACCTGTTTGGTGAATTTGTCAGGAAAAATGTGCATTTGTACCGTTACCTTAATTCCTCTGCGCTGGGGACGCAGGCCACTGCAAATTTTACACGAAATGAACTCGCTGTAGCCTTACGTAGACAACCTTTTCAAGTCGATCTTCTGCTGGCTGGAATGGACAGGGTAAGTATGCTTGCCCCTTTCGAATTAGTTGTGTAATCACATAGCGTGGGTGCATAAGTTTAATTACGAAAGCGCTCATATTTTGCCGAAGTTGCTAAAACTTTAAGTTACTGCTTTAGATAACTAGATGAAATGGAGTTTTCCTGGTCGTAATGTTAGTATGTGCTTCCTGACTCTAATGTTGTCTTGAATATCCCTCTCTTACTTTTTTCTTGAAAATGGTTGTACTGTTGCGTAGGATGGCCCTGCTTTATACTGGATAGATTACCTTGCATCAATGGTAACTACTAACAAGGCTGCCCAGGGTGTCGGTGCATTTTTTCTTTATGGCATATTGGATCATCACTACAGTGAAGATTTAACCGAAGAAGACGCTCTAAGTATTATAAATTTATGTGCTGCGGAATTGAAAAAGCGATTCATTGTTGCGCAATATGATTTTTTAATTAAGATCATTGATAAGAATGGACTTCGACAAATAAAGATATCCGTCTAGGGATTTTTGCGTCGTCTCTTTTGTAAATAATTTGCTCTGGGGAGCATTGAGTTGAGTTTTCCCATTTTCAAATACCTTTTTGTGCACAAGCAGGGTACATCGAAGAAAATTCGATTTATAGGGTGATATGAATGCAGAGAAACTCTTTCAAGATGACGTTTAGCATGCAATAAGCGCGTCTTTCAGCATATTATGTTCTTCTTCATTAGAAATGTCGTTTAAGTCACGCTAATTCATACTACGTATGTTATTGCGTAGCCCATTTTAGAATAGAAACGCTCACGTAAAACTTTCTGTGACGCTGAGACCATTAATTAACCTTATGCTACATTTCCTTGAATCAGTTTGTGATATCAGATGTTTGAAAATTTAATTTGATTTTCGTCGCGAGAGAATTTCAGTTGCAATTGTCCATTTTGTGAAATCACGATCTAGTTATGCTAGACTAAATCCTGCAAAATTGTTTTCTGCCTGCGCAACAAGTTACACTCATAAGCGTGTAAAAAATGGAATCATAGCGCAATTTTAAATTTAGAACCAAGGAAACTGATTGATTGTTTCGTGGTTTGAAGTTTACTAGTTATGTGAAACAATTTTCATGTTACGATGCATCTTCACGCAAAGTAACGATGAATGTGCCGTATTGGAGTTCAATAAATTTCTACGCAAATGGATTTCTAATTTACAAGGGATAAGAAATCTATATGAATCAGTGAAAGTTGTCGAATTCATATTAAGATATAGTATCGAGGTGCTGGGTACGAAAAATTTTCTTGACCGATCATTTCGAAAAAGCGATAGAGAAAAACATTAGTTTAAACATTAAATGTGATATTCTTGTGCTACTTTGCTACAAAAATTACTCTACCTGCCACTTCACAGAGATAAGGCAATTGTTTGGGCTTGGTTTTTGGCTTCATTTTGTGGTATGCTAGATTTTAAAGAAACAAAGAATAGAAAACGGACGTTTAAGTGTTTTCCACAGTTCAGTCGTTATCGAAATCAAATAATGTAGCTATTGTAGTACACTCAGTATTACTTCCTTTACCTCAGGTTAGTCTAAAAAATATGCTCTGGTGTCATCACAATGTAAAACAATGAAGATGTACGAATGTAGAATTAGCCTCTATTTCCTTAAATTACTGCCTAGTCTTTCTATTAAATAGCACACTATATCTTAAATATCGTGGCTACTTTCCATCTTGAAAAAGCATACAATTCTCCTTCAAAGAGCACACAATAGTTGGATATCAACGATTTTTGGCTCTTCCTGACTTATAATGCAAGCTCTGTAGCAACTAGCACTTCCAATGAAACTTGTATAACATGTTACGTAGCATCAGAGATTGATAACAAGCTTAAAATATCAAGTATGAGTTGAAAAACAAATGAGAAATTCCCCAACGAGCGAGATTATATGCATACATAGTGCTATGTGAAAAAAGCACGTTTTGTCCAGCTTTATATATTTACTCCTCAGGTATATCATCAAATATGGGGTGAACCCAAGGTTTTTGCAATGGCCTTGAATTTACTGATAGCCTGTCACTTATTTTCTAACATATCTCTTTGCGTTTCAAAGAAGATCAAACCATTCGGAAAATTACATTTCAATGTAACTTATTCTCCCAACAAAAGTGTATACGTGTTTTATTTATAAAAATATGATATATATATATATATATTAAAACCAGTTGAAACAAATCCGCAGACTTGTGGTTCCAAGCTCGCTACAATCAATCTCATTGACATATCAAATGGAAGCAAAAGCATTACCTTTAGAACAATATTTCTTGGATAAGGTTGACTCCAGAGTTGCAAAAGGAGAAAAAGATTGACAATTAAAGGTCAATTCAACCGGCTGCATCAAGCCTTATAAAAGATTCATGTCCGTTAGGTGAAAGTAGCGTTTTTCTAAAAGCACCTTGCAAGACTTATGCTGAGGTTTATCGCTAATACTATTTATTAACAGTGCTGGAACCCGCATTTTTTAGGTAATTAGCCTTTTCAGCCAACAATTATATAGCTGGTGCCACTACTACATCCATTGCACTTCCATTCTAAGCACTTTTTGCTTTCCCGTTTACACAAGGTTCTTTCTTATCTTCATAAGGACAAAGATATGAACTGGTAGGTTTTGATTCTGAAGTATAACTAGAGCATATTGGAAAATAAAAGAAAAACATTTTTATTTTTTATCAATCTCTTATATCGTTCCTTCGCAAATTTAACACATGGGTGAACACTTTCTTCTAAAATAGAACATCATGCGAAATGACTATCTTTTTATGCAATGCGATTCTTCTGCTCTTTATTAATAGTACCTGAATAATTTTTTATTGTGGTTTTTCCTATAATTTCATTCGATGACTAACTAAACATAAATTTCGTTTGGTGAAATTGTTTCGCTAGCTTCCTTTTGGTGGAATTTTTTAAGTAACTGCTGTTTCTAGTGTTTTACGAAAAAATTGCACTTTGTTGATCGTGTATCTCGATAAAGAAACCCACGTTTGCATAACTGCTAAATTTGAACTGCGGGAATAACCGTGAAGCCGTACATACGATACGTTAGACTAGACGTTTTTTTTACCAGTATACTTATTTATCGCGAAGTCTCAACATTTTCGAGAATAGCATCTTTTCTTTTGTTATCATGGTAACTAGCTTTTATGTTTTCATGGTTATGGTACACAACAACATATTCTACGACACTTAGAATACAGTTGTAACAATTGTAGTTGTCTGACTAATAATACTAAAGGTAGGGCAGGTTGAGACTAGCGGAATAGTTATATCTTTGAGTGCACGCGAATAAGAAATATATCGTCTAGACGTCATCACTAGTCTCTAGAGTATTTTCTACTAACCCCCCAGAGTCTTTCTACTAACCCCCAGAGTTACAAGAAGGTATGAGGTTAACTTAATAAGTAAGTTTCAGAGTTATATATTTCTCCTTAAGTTGCATGTATTCATGGAGTAGAATAAAGAGTTCTTTTCTAGATGATATCTTCTTTTATGGTAAAGTGGTTTACATTTGTTTTAGAAGATAGCTTAGTAAGTTTTGGTAACTTACACTAGAATAAAATAGACAATTTGGTATTGTCTTTCAGTAGTTAGAACTATTTTATCTTAATTCAATTCAGAGTCTTCTTTTGGCAGGTTTTCATAAAACCTCCACAATACTAACTAAATAGAGTAGACCTGAAAGTAATTAGTTGAATACTAATTTGTCTCCTTTCTATTCAAGAAGGCTTTATCAATCCAGCCCCACTTTCCCCCGTATTTATTTCAATTTCCCTTTTTCTCACAATTCACTCTACACTACGCTGAGTGGTTATAGTTTAAGTTCCTTGACTCCTAAACTGGTCTACCCTAAGTAGTAGCTACTTTAGGAATAAGTCAACGTACATAAACAATTAAACATCAAAGAAAAGTACCCAACTTTTATAACAGTGGTCTCACATAGATTCTTTTTGTGGCACGTGGTAGGAGTAGTAGTACTAAGAACAACAGTACACTTCTTTTTCCTAGCGCACTTGAATTACAAGCGCAGTTCGACCTGCACTTAAGAAGAGGAGTAAAGTAGGAGGCGGAACAAAACAATAGAGACATTATTGTTCTGCTTTTCCAATTAATTTCGTAGCCCTTGGAAAGTGGAGTTAGCTAAATTCATGTTCCAAAATTCTTTTTAGCTTTAGTTTCCTTTCCGGTTGTTGTAGTAGCATATAGGTTTTTTCTTAACAGTTTTTATATTGAGACTCGTAAACAAGCATACTCGCACTAGCTAAGCAGCCAATTTATTCACGAGAAAAGTCATATATAGCCAACTGGAAGTGAGATATCGATTGACAAAACGTGACAAATAAATAATAAATATTACCGCGTAAACGTAGGTAGCAGCTTAATTTCTATACAATTTTTTAGACAAATAAAAAAAAACATATCGTATGTCAGGAATCACGGTTATTCCATGTTTCAGTTATTTGTCTACGCTTTTATCATCTTTCTTAATTATTCGATAGACTCCTATTCTGACGGAACCTATTCAAACCAAGTCATCAGACAGTATTTAAGAAGCATCATTAAATTGTAGATCGGTAGATTTTGATCTATGTTACTTTTTTTCACCAACTTCTGATGAATATATGAAAGATATCCCTACAACACCAGTAAGTCTAGCGGGTCTTCTTTGTGTATCTGGTCCTGTAGCTATTTGAAGTAAAGTATTACCTATATCTATATCTATGAAATTAGTATTTCAGCATTTAATGAATTTAATATATAAGGAGTACGAAAATGAAATTTTGATTTTTTCCTTGCTTTAAGGTTAGTTGGAATATAAATAAGAAAATGTCCTCTTTTGTAGTATTCCTTTGTAAGTGTTTGTAAAACGTGGGTTTTGTGTTATGATTAATCGTCACACTTTTGTCAATCGATATCTCGATTCTGGCTGACTATATCTTGCTCTTTTTGTGAATAAGTGAACTGTTTAGTTAATGCAAGTAAGGTCTTGTACTTGTTTACTTATGATGTGGCCGGACAATTTAGGCACAAATAACGTATCGGGGAAAGCATTAGGGCATGCATTGCGATGTCATTGACGGACAGCAAATGTCAACAGAAGTTAACATCAACGGACGATTATGAAGAAACGATTTAGTTACTTGATTAGAGACTTTGATTCTTCTAGCAAATGATTTTCTTTGAAATTTCTTTTAAATTTTTGAATTAGATGTTTTCTATGTTCAATTATTTTCTTACCCTACGAATAGATATTTTCGGTTACGAGTTTTGTCTGTACTTGTTGCTTGTCATTTTCGTGGTGCGACACGTCCAGTTTCTTCTGTGAGTAGTTTGGCTTTCACGAGTAAGGAGCGTGGTGGAGCTCATTACAAATTCGATAAGTATTTTACTTCCTCTTAAGTTACTTTAGGTGCTTGTGATTGATAAATTAACTTATTTGAGGTTTACTAGTTTTATGTTTGTTTTCGGGCAATAAGATTTCTAGATTCGTGTCATCTTCCGGCAACTTACACTAGTTGTATGACTATAAGAAAACCTTACGAATAAACTATAACGGCAGGGATAACGGTCCTAGGGGTAAAAGAGGATTATATAAGCATAAACTAATTATCTTTCCCAACTTTCTACTCGCTACGAAATAAACGGAAAAAGAAAACATAGCCTGTATAGAAAAGTTTATATACATATCTTTGTTCTCCTCACAAGTGCTGGGGAGTTGCACTGGTGGTTTAGGTGTGTTAGGGAAGAACATGTGTTGCTGCTATTAATACTACTATTGCCGCACGTTGCGAGTGAATATCTATGCGAGGTCGTTGTAGCTATAATTTAATAATTTATACATTTCACAATGTGGCAATTGTTATGCCCCAGACTTGATAAGTTGAAACACGATTAAATCGCCCTCGAGCGAATGTTTGGCAAAAGGTTATATTACACGAGTATGAATGTACTTTGCAAAAAGATTGAATAAATATTAGGAGCTCCGCCTACGCTCTCTAATCGTGAAAGCCAACCGCACTTGAAAAACTCACACACAATGTCGAAAGTAGTAATCGAATAAATCGCATAAGCTGAATAATCAATCGCAATAATCAATAATCGATAATCAATAGATAATCTTCAATAATTAATAATAATCTAAAGATTAATTCTCTCTCAACTTGGTCGTGCTTTTTTAGTCTATTGTGCTTTCCTCGGTCGGTGTTCATAGGTCTCTGACGCTAGGCGCCGGGGCACATCAGCAATGAATTCACAATATGGAAATGGAAAAAGGATTGAAACATCAGAACAGAAGAATGTAAAACTAGTTGTCGTAATTACTTTCAAATAGGAATATAGGAAACGTAATTCAACGCATTGAAAAAAGTATACAGCACGTCTAGCGTCATGATTACTTACTGTGTTACAGTATTAGTAATTCCATTAAATTGGCGGTCTTTTATTTATAGTGTTTTTTCCCTGCATTCGGATGCTGCAAGATCATGAAGGAAAAGCTTGCACTGTAATAATGGTGACAAAGCAAATGGATTGATGTTTCTTGCTTCACATGCATAACACACGGGACGGGCGGAAGTTGCGACGCATAATAAATGAAGTGTCTTCCTTGGCAATGCACAAGGCATAGCTTAAAATTGATCAAAGTATCATGTTATTGTTTTTATATTACTTTTCTTAAAACAATTATTTTTGGCATCACTCTCAACTAAGAAAAATGAATGTGCATCGAAGTGTAAGTGTTACGATCTGAAGAAATTTGTAGTCTAAATTATAGACAGGATCAATGCTATTGTGCTTGACGAAACAGCAGCTATCGAATTGATTACAGGTAAAACCAGATTAAAAGTATCATAAAGTTAAATGGAAATTTTAACGCAATAAATTCATCTGAACATTTCCAACTCCGAAGTTGATACTTTGAAATGTCGGTTGCACAGTTGTCTGCATAACCGTAGCGCTGCGTTGAGTATTTTGAAACGTAACTTTTCTGGCCTAGAAAATGCAATTGAAAAGCAGGTTTTATTTTGAACTATACAACTAGAATATTTTTGTGATATTTCTGTTACTTTTCTTACAAAAAGTTGCAACGAAAACTCAAGATTTAAACGAGTTGAAGAAGAGTTTACTGTAGGAGAGCGGGCTCATACAACATCGAATCGGGACTCGCTATTTATGCGAAGTAGAGCAAACGTACAGTGATTCCCTGTAATTCTCAATCTAAC
Organism: Cardiosporidium cionae; assembly: GCA_015476325.1. Lineage (NCBI taxonomy): Eukaryota > Apicomplexa > Aconoidasida > Nephromycida > Cardiosporidium > Cardiosporidium cionae. Next base: position 35,948 of record JADAQX010000292.1, read on the forward strand.
AGCATTACATGTTTGCTCAGTTAAGCAAATTTCTGAAGAGAGCGCAAGTCTTCGAGAAGACGCTTTTCATGTACTTGTCGCCGTTTCTACTTGTCTGCTGCGAAAATTCTTGTTCTTTCTTTTCCTTTTCTGTGTACTTTGTTTCACACTATACTTAATCTTTTCTTAAACTTATTCCTTACTGAGAGCATTCTGATTGCGCAGAATAGAACAGTTTCTCACGCTCTTCCCAATATTGTCAATAGTTCTTTCGAATTTTGTTTGTATGAAAAAAATTAGTTTCATGTCATGTTGCCCTCTTTTTTGTTTTTCTGAGCAAATTATTGTTTGATTTTTTTCTCTTCTTTTTGGTTTGACGCATTTTGATTGAATTTCTGAAAGCAGATACTACCTTTTTTGCAACTTGTATCATCCAACTCTACGTAGCTTCACCTTTTGTCGTACCTACTTAACTTGTATGCCTGAAAATCTTGGCAGGCTACATATTTCAATCGCTATTTGACTGGCTTATTTTTGAAAATGGTAAAGAATATATTATGTTTTGTTGGCTTCTCCCCCCTAGCTGCGCTTGTCTACACCCTACTGACATTACACGAAGTATTGTGCTTCGCTATTCTTGGTTGGGTTAAGTCGATATATTCGTAAACAGGGGGAGCTGGTCGTTTTCAATTCCTTCCTATTATTTCTAGATGAAATCGCTATTAGAAGAGAATAGTTCTGTTTTTAGATGTATTATGCATGTTTTAAAGAATAGTGATAATATGACAGGTAGTAGCTATTTTATTTTGTACTGAAACTTTTTGTTTCCTCATGCCCCGTTGTTAAGTTTTGGTGCTTACTTAAGTGGGAGTTGCTTAAATTTGATTATCATATCTGGACAAATTGTACTGGATGATTTATTTTCAGAAACAGAAATCACAAAAAATTGAAGGTGGAATATCAACTGCTACTTTAGGGAATATTTCTAAGAAGCAACACAAAGTAAAGAGCTCTAACTTCAAGATCCAGCCTTTTGTTCCGGCTACAACCAAAAATCAAGAGCCAGATTTGACTGATACTATCTCAGATAAAGATACTAGTGCTGTTGCTGGTAAGAAAATGGTTATTCTTTTATATTTTCTGCGAGCTTTTTCATGTAGCCAATAGCATGATTGCTTATTTTTTTGCTACTCTTTTAGTTCAAAAGGCAAAACAGAGTTTAGCCCAAAACCAAGCTTCTAATGTTGTTTCTAAAAAAGAGCTCCAAAAGAAGATTGCAGCCGAAAAGTTATCTAAGCAGGACATTGTCTTTAAGAAAAAGACAGTGCTGCGACCAAGAAAAGAGAATTCCATAGCCAAAACTAAAGGTAATAAAAGGAAAATTTCCGTGTTTTGACTGATATTTTCCATTTATCCCCTTATAACTTTAATGTACCTGATTTGATCATTAAGCAGCCAAGATGAAGGGGAAGACTCCAGTAGCTCCTGTTGTTGACCCTAGCAGTGATGAGTCTGAGGAAGATAGCAGTGATGAAGAGGAGATTACTCCTGCTCCGACGAAAGCTGTCATTGCTCCTGTTGCTGATCCTAGCAGTGATGAGTCTGAGGAAGATAGCAGTGATGAAGAGGAGGCCATTCCTGCTCCGACGAAAGCTGTCACAGCTCCTACTGCTAAAGTGGCCAAGGGGAAGACTCTAGTAGCACCTGTTGTTGATCCTAGCAGTGATGAGTCTGAGGAAGATAGCAGTGATGAAGAGGAGGCCACTCCTGCTCCGACTAAAGCTGTCACTGCTCCTGCTGCTAAAGTGGCCAAGGGGAAGACTCCAGTAGCACCTGTTGTTGACCCTAGCAGTGATGAGTCTGAGGAAGATAGCAGTGATGAAGAGGAGATTACTCCTGCTCCGACGAAAGCTGCCGCTACTACCATTGCTGATGAAGAAACAACTGATGACGATGTAGAGATGGCGTCGGGTTTGTTAATTTCGTTTGTTTGTTAGAGTACAGTTTGTTTCTACGCATTCTTGATCTGTGGAACAAATTTCATTCTGCTTAATCCTCTGCTTCTATTTTCCTATACGTAAACTTTTTATGCTCGAAAATTACAGGACTCGAAGGAGTTGCTGTTGCTATTAAACATGATTCGGATAGCGATTCCGTTGATGATGAGGATGAAGAATCTGAAGATGAAATTACTGCAAATGACGCTAATACAAGCGGTAGCGCAGCAAAGCGCCCTTTGGTTAGTAGTACTGCTGAATTTCCAGAAAAGAGGCAGAAAGTGAAGGTCAGAAAAAGACTTGGAATTGTAGAGTTTCGAAATTTCTAGGTGCTCTAAAATTTTGATCTTTTCGTTGAATTGCGGAAATGTTTTTACGAATTTTATAGAGTGAAGATTTTGCTGGTAAACGCGAACGATATTTCAACGCAGATGGAGCTCCTTCTAAGAAGGTGCAACTAAAGCCTAGAGTGGAAATATTCTGCGGTGGATTACCGTTCCAAGTTACTGAGGTAAAAAGGAATTTTATTGCTGTATTGTAATTTAAAAAAAGACGGACGTATGAAAATTTGGTATGGATTGTGATAGCTACACAAGAAAAATTGTTTGAATACTGCAGAATCCAGCGAGATGTGGTTTTGTATTATTGTATCACTAAATCTCTCCATTTATCCTGCATAAATTAAATATAGAAAATCACGTTGTTTGAGCATCTTTAGTATTTAACCTGTGCTAATAAATGTATAGAAAACGTGAATAATATGGGAAGATTTTTTTCATGAACTAAAATGGTTTCTAATCTGACCTGAAGTAAAGCTCTATTGCCTCTAAATATGATGAGGCGATCAATGTGTATATTTCGGCAGAATATAGAATTTTGATTTGAGATTTCTAGGTTTCAAAATTCCGTCGAGGTATTGCTTCTTTTGTTATAAAAATATCAGGATCAAATTCGTGAATTGTTTGAAAATGATTGTGGTCTGGTTACCCGTGTAAGCATCTTAGAAAATCGTGGTGTCTCCTTTGTAACTTTTGAAACTGAGGAGGCTGCAAGTAAAGCCTGTGAATTTAACAAAACCACTTATGAAGGTCGCTCTCTTCGAATCAACTACGCAGATGAGAAGCCAGGTGCCGTTTCCGGTAGAAATGACAAAGCTCCCACTGGACGCTCAGTCATTATTGGAAATTTAAGTTTTGGCAGTACTCAGGAGTCATTGCGCGCACTATTTGAAGAATGTGGTAAAGAAGACATGCTTGTGAATTGAGGTTTCTGTGTATATACGTTGCCTGATTAAAACTTAGCTTAACCGTTGTTATACATTCCAGCCTGTGATGATTTTAGTGATAGGAAGAGACTGATCGAACACTGTGAAGTATTGAATACTCTGTCACTGATTGGCTGAAGAATTACGTAATTTTTCTAATGTTTCTTGTTATTCATATGAACTGTCTTCATTGCTTTAGATGTCTCATATTGTGCTCAGGCAATATTGATGACATTAGAATACCTGTTTTTGAAGACACTGGAAAGCCGAGAGGACGATGTTTCATTGACTTTGAGACTGAAGAAGGGGCTAAGAAAGCTCTGGAGTACAATGAGACCGATATTGACGGTCGTACAGTATGGATTGATTACGTGAGACCGCGAGAAGATAAACCATCGAATGGATTCCGCGGTGGACGAGGTATTATGGCTATTTCGTATTTCAAATTTTACTTTCAACTACTTTTTCTTTTTTTCTTTCTAATACTCCTATCATTTGTATGTACCTATGCACTTTAGGTGGAAGAGGTGGATTTGGTGGCCGTGGTGGCGGTTTTGGTGGTGGTGGTTTTGGTGGTCGCGGCGGAGGTGGTGGTTTTGGAGGTCGTGGTGGTGGTAGAGGTCGTGGCGGTTATGGCGGCCGTGGTGGACCCAATCGTGCTCAGGCGCAAAGCAGAGGGAGCATTCAGCAATTTCAGGGAAAGTCGATGACGTTTGATGATTGAAGAATGTCTGTAACTTTTATTCTCCATTGTGCTACTACGCCTTGACTTTGTGTTCATTTAAAGACATGTTTTAACATGAGGATTCTTTACTCTCCTCCAATGTACTAATTGTGTGGCGTTTTAAGTTTGTTAAAGTTAGATAAATTGTGAACCAGCAGGAGCTAGCAGTGGTACAAAATTACTTTTTCTGCTGCAAATTTATGTTGAAAGCATCCAGCAGTTTTTCCCCAACGCAAATGTAGCAAACATGCTTTTCACAAAGATTATATTGCTTATGACAACCAAATCATCGTTTGATTCGCTTTTACTACTGCGTTTAAAATGAAATTGGAAATGTACTTCGCGAGTTTCCCCTAATGGGATAGAGTTTATGGCACTTACAAAGTTGTTCTGTTCATAAAGTGGAGTAGTAGTGGGAATCTCGACAATAAGGAATATGGACAGAGTAAGGTGTCAGAATAGTATACTTTAAGGGTGCGTTTCAGCAACAACTTGCATTCATTGACTGACAAGGACACTTCGTATCCAATCATGCTGAAGTAAACCTTTGCAACAAGGCCGCTTCTCTGCGTCTACGGTAAGTATGCTAGCAATGAAATCTTTACAAGTATTTGAGCATCGTGGCAATTGTAGCAACAACTCCCCTAGTGTTCCATTAGAAATTAGGCCTAAAAGATTTTTTAGTGATTGTGAGCAAAATGGGGGCTTGCCAGCGAGTAGTTGAAAAATCAATATCCCAAACATCCAGATATCGCTGTGGCTACTAAATATAGATGTATCAATTTTTCGCATTTTATCGGCAAATTCTATTGCTTCCGGAGGAAAGTATGTTAAAGGAACTGGAAATATCCATGATTTCCGTTTAGTTTCACAACTACCAGAAACTGATGGTACCTCTATGCACTTACACCACTGCTTTGTTGAAGGTAATGAAAGAATAACATTCTGCTCTACTGCATCAACAAGAAATATTTTATCAGGGTAGAGATTGTAGTAGCAAAGGAGATGCGAATGCAGATTATGGAGCTGCAAGATCAGTTGTATCGCCCACTTGCGAACAGACGTTTCAGGAGACCGCGGGTGGCGTAGTAGGTGTCTTCTTAGTGTTATGCAGTTATGGATGTATGGAGTCACTAGATAAATAGTCTGATGATCTATATATAATGCAAGTAATGGAACAACGATGGGTCTTGTCCATTCAGCATTTATATCAAACCCATTGCGAGTTTGTGACTCTCCAAGAGTCCGCATGTAGAAAATGAATTCGCACGCATTTCTAAGTGTAGCAATGCGAACACATTTTATTGCATACTTTCTGCTATTTTGATCCATTGCCACATTGACTACACTTGAGGTGGTTTGTTGCACTATTTTGAGGTGCTCAAGCGTTGTCAGTGTTGAATGCCCCCAGAAGGATGGGTTTTGGGCCCATATAAGTAACATAGAACGGAGTGGAACGTCGTTGCTCCCAAGATCCCAAAAAGGAAAATGGGTAAGTTTTTGCTTGGTTGGCATGACGTAATTCTTTTTCACGAACATATTTCCTCTTGTTTGACTACCTAGGAGCTGTGTTCTTCTCCCATGCGTGTTTCTAATCATTGCCAGCAAGCGCTCTGACCAAACAATGCTTTTGCGTTCTTTTGAATCTGTATTTTTACAACTTCCCGTTTGAACAAAGTTGACATCATTAAAAGGGCTATTATGAAGTAACCGAAGCAGTTTTATAGGCTGTTTTGATGATGTGAAGTTAGTAGAATGTATCGACGGAACGAGATCAACGAATAATTTTGTAATGACTGAATCGTTAGGTTGCTTCTTCCTTGCCATTTGAGTGAGTTGAGTAACGGTTGCATGAAGCATTTGGTGATCAAGACTAGAAGATATACAGCTGTTACGCTCAATTTCTAATTGACTACCTTCTGTGTTGCTGATATTTCTTCTTCCGATTGGAGCACTCAAAAGAAGAATGTACGATTGGTGATCCTGTTGTTGTATGCCATGCAGAGTTATTAAAGCAGGTGTGTCAAAACACAGCGCTATTTCTTTCATAATTTTTACCAATGCTTGCATCCTCCATGTTGTTTCCTCTTTGAGACCGAGCATCAGAGCAAAATCTTTAACTGCAGATTCATCAAGAGCGATCCTTGGTGCTATAAACAAAGAATTTGTACTCTTTTAAAAGCATGCATTACTCTTACTCTACTTAGCTTGAAATATTATCTACCGTTAGAAAGTTTTTTGTTTCGTTAGACTCTTTCGATTGAATACTTAGACAATATAAACCATGAGCAAACTAAATAACTTCTGAAAAAAGTTTTTGCAATTTACATTTTTGTGGCATATCTTCTGGAAGACTTATTGAAATAGAAAAATGCCAGTCATATAAGTGACTTGAAATTATACTCCTATGTTGCTGTGACATCAAAATAATCCATTTGCTGTTTGAATCACATGTAAATAATGTAGGATTTGTGGATGATCTTATCACGTCTCTTGCGCTTCTCAATTCATAAGTCGCCCGAATTTGTAGTGGCATATCATCAGTAAATGATATTCTCATTGGCTGTTTGATTCGCGTCTGACTTGTGTCATTTTGGGTATATTGATATCTAGTTTCTACACTATGTAAAGAGTGTTTATTTCTTGAGTCAACATTTCGTCTATGTAGAGCCACCCTACTTGCAAGATCATCTGCAAATATATTGTTTAGTATTTGATTTAAATATGAATGCAGCTGTTCCTTCTTATTCAATTGCTCATCTTGAATTAGCTGCAACGCATCTCTAGCCTCTAATTCTCCTATATTATGGAGAACAGTTTGCAATGGGATAGCAATAGGGCCACTTTCTGCATTTCTCTTCGTAGCATAACTACCAATTTTGCCAGTCCACGCTTCGTTGCTTGAATTTGTTTTAAGATTTTGACGTAGGGCACATTCTCTGAAGCTGTTTTGAAAAAAATTGAACTTGCGATATGCAGAGTTTTTCAAATTGCACAAGGATGCTTTCTGCGCTTTTTCTTCGGAGTCTGCATGATTTTGAAAAATATTAATCGTTTGATTAATGCAATACCTATTCATTCTGCAAAAGAGAAATAGATTAATATGTGGAAAATCACTAGGTTTTTAGAACTTTCTTACGTGATTTCGGTGATGTGTATGGTGATGCTAAGGGATTTTCATAAAAATTCCAGTTTTTCCTCGTGTGATTATCCGAGTGCATTACTTCATTGATAGAGTTTGCTTGCTGCTGACTAAGTTTTATAAATTCCTTTTTACTTTTGTCCTTGGCGGGTTGTATCAGTATAGCTGGTAGGAAAAAAATTCGAATGGAAATTCTAATAATCCCAATTGAAGAAGTGTTAATATTTTGCCCCATAAAATCTTTGAAGTATAATGGAATAATAAGGGAAGGATTACTAGCAACAAGGGCCAATGCGTTGCATTGTAGAACCAAAATACTTGATGTATTAAAAAATGAGGCATCACAGTATATAGATAGATTCTTGCTCCACATTTCCTGGATAACTTGCATTTTGCAGCGTAGTTCCCCAGAGTTTTTAAGTGGAATTATAATGCGTAATCTCTCATCTAAGCTATCGTCTAATTTCTCAACTTGTCCATCAGACTGCGTGTCAGCGCTTGATAAAATTTCTCCCATTATGTCATCTCCTTGCTTACCTCCTTGATCAAGATTATAAGAAAGTAAGCTGTACGACACTGTGGCAAACTGAATATTCCCCTTCAAACTAGATATTCCTATTTCTGATAATTTTTCTGGATAAAGTATAATACAATGCCCTTCAATAGTTACCACACATTCCTCCAGTATACTAGATGTATGTGCTGCTATTTGTGTGTCCATGGTGAACAAAGAACAGATTTTTCTTTAATGAAACCTATCGCCGTTACACTTTATAAATTGTACGAATATATCGTTCTGTAACAACTAAACTGCAGAGCCACCTGCCTTTCAAGGTTAAAGTGTTAAAATTATGTGTTGAGATCACTTGTTTGTGGTGAAAGTTTTGCAGGCTGCATTTCAATACTTAAATTACTTGTTAAATTTTAATGAACCTTAATTAGAAGCCGTCATTAGCTTCATTTTTTCAAGGTATGAACATCATGACAAAAGTTTGTTGGTTTCAGCGATTCTGTGAACATAAAAAGTTTGCCGGTAGTTACAAAACTAACAAGTTTTTTGTATGCTGTCGTGGTCTAAAAGATTCAGCATCCGCTTTAACCGCAGCGGAAAATTATAAAATACAAAATTGGTACAACACCCAATTTTCACCCTACTAAAGTTGTACGGATGTAGGAGGGATATTCGCAGTTTTTCGCAAGATGATAGCACGGTTGAAAGTTGCATCTTTACAAAATGTTTGATGCTACAATCTCAACATAAAGCTACGCAGAGCGAGTGTTCCATCACTACGCGAAGAATCAGAATGGCCCGCTCACTACCTTTGCAAATAGGAATGCTGTGTTAAGCGATTCAGTCAACAATTGTGCATCCGAGCACAGAGAAGGAAATAGGAGTATGAAATATGTATGCATCTTTGAGTAGGTATTACTAGCGATTGAAACTTTAGAAGGAATTCGTGTTTTCCAGTTGCTTTTCTGGCAATTACACGATGAGTTTGCGAACACCGTATATCATAGGAACATAATTCCCATTCAGTTTATTTCTTCAAGGTAAAAACATTGAGGAACTCAGGAAGAAGGAAATACAAGGACAATTGCTATTTTTCCAAGCGAGCCAGGTGCTATACCCGTGAAACTGCTATCTACTTGCTTCAAATTCCTGCAATCCCCTCTTTTTGTACTCGATGGGCATTTCAAGAATTGCATAGCTACGAATAACTTTATTTCAAAGGAAGATGTCCCTGCCGCTTGGTTTTTCTTTCAAAAATTACATTTCGTATGGCATCTCGAGATGCTAAAAAAATATTTACAATTATAAGCTGAGTTCTAGTTCATTCTTTAGCGTACACCCTGAATACATGATAGTGCAAAAAGTTTGTGCATGAAGTATTGTTATTTTCTCTGCAAGTGACCACGCGGCTAAATAATGAATAATTAGCAAGATTTCACTTGATACGTATGGTATTTTGTATTCTTTGCCATTTAGACAACTATTTGAAGAATCAGCATCCAGTGAAAAATTTGTTCAGCATAATATAAATATTTATTTACCAAAAAAACTTTAGAGCAATAGTTCCGTATCTCTTAATAATTCGATGCACATTTTACTTAGTCGTATGCTAATCTGATGTATACGGTACAATTTCAATCAAATTTGTTTTTCTTTGGCAAAACAACTCTGGTTATTCATCAAGGGTATGAACCAGTGAAACTACTTAACAGTGCAAGGTAATATTCCTCGTTTTGACAGGTGTATTGCTAAGAATGCTTATGTAAACGGGGTTCTTTTTATTATGAGATATTACAAACCTATTCCCGTGAAGCCAACCGCAGTTGCTTGATTAATTGATTCAATTATTCTTTGTGGTTGGAAATTACTAGTGTTGCATGGGCATTTACTACAAAAGTAATTTACTCTACTCCTCTTGATTATAGCAGAGAAAGAATGCACTTTTTAGAATTAGAACGATAAAGTCCTGTCCTAGCTATCATCTACGCCATATGAAAGAAGCGATAAAGTATAACCTGAAAATTAACTTAAGAATTCGTTTATTCTAAATCTGAGCTGATCTATTTGGAGATAGTGTTGGAGTAATATTCGTGTTGCAGTTGTCAGAGGAGCGTATTTTAGTTGAGCTAATGATATTAAGATCCGGAGGGATAAAAGTCACGGTAGAGTGAAAGCGAATTAAACAATCGGCAAGTTAACTAGAAGGGCGATAGAATTATGCGCAAGAATTAAAATGCTCTATCCTGATTGCCGTACTGTTAAACTTTACCACCTGTCCTCGCTAAAGCTGTATCATCGCATAGCAAGGCGAGCACCTACCAATTTTGTAAGAATCAGGTCGCCACAAGAGTCTCAAATTATTGAGCAGACTTTTATAAACAAAGGAGATATATATACCTACCAATTTTCCTCGTATCATCGGCAATGAGGAGATCTGAGAACTGTAGGCTCTTGGAGCATGGAATTTTTCGTTAGCTGGTTCGATTAGAGCTTAACATACTCTAGCAGTCGTATTTTATTGACCTTGGCTAATCATTTTATGTGATAAGAAGTCAAATGATTTACTTCTAATTAGTTTATTAGACGAGCGTTATCTATTATTCCTGAAATGGGAAAATCACAACTTACTCTATGTACAATATCCCTAGCTGTGGAGATTATCAAAGAAATGGGTGAAAACAGCATCCCTTCATTCCCCTACACCATGGGAAAAGGAGAAATTATAGTCTGAAACTTATCCCGACTGTTCATTAATTTTTCTCTTCAAGAAAGTTATAACCACATCTTGATCAAGTGGAAAAGTGACGGAATGTATGATATTTTTGTTTACTGTGCAGCTGCTCGAAATTAAAATAGTGTTTTAATGTACAAAACAATAATATTATGGGGGAAGATGCGAGTTATAGGTTTATTTTGCTTGGTTAGATTAGAAATAACGACTTCAGATCATCTTGGCCCTTATGGGTTGGACTACACGCGTGCTACAATAGTTCTTACAGAGGGAAACAGTATAAAGACGGAAAGCTGATCCTAAAAGAGTCCTTAGTTCAGATCGTTCTCTGCGATTCGAGAGCGTGAAGTTGAAATTGCTAGGTAGTAAAGTAAAGATGATTAGGTTAGAAGAAAGTAAAGTTAAAATAGAATGTAAATAGTTATGACAACATAAACTGGGCACTCCACTTTGCTGTGTTACCACTTGTACAGATTCTATGGAAGACCATCCGTTGAATGAAGATTAAATGATATATTCATTCCCTTGAATTTTCTAGCACATCGATTTTGAATTACAAATGAGGGATTTAATTGTTACCAGTTATGTCATATCGGAATTACTCAATTTCTCACATAGCGAAGTTGTAGAAAAGTATTTTCGTGATTAAAAGGGTGAAAAACTCTTGAATTTTCCCTTTGCCTCCTTAGCTTGGCAAAAAATGGAGATGGTAGGTTCACAGTTTGAAACTGCTCGAGCATGATACAGATGTAAACCTGCTCAACGAATGTAAACCACAAAGGTTTTATTCGTGGGACAGAGCCACATGCCCTTTCAATATTACGACTTTAACAGTAGGTGGAGATCAGAGCCACAAGCGAGCATTTGTCCGATAATGCGGGTATTCACAGGATAACTCAACGGAAAGAAAATGTAACGTTGGTCTTTCTTAGCTAGTTCTTGTACCATAAGCACAGCAAAAGTATGTGTATGACTGGAAATTTACGCCAAATCCTGGGATTTCTTGGCATGGCTCCGTGGAATTGAATGACATGATTCGTTAGGATCCTTTTGAGTGAGAACAAAAGGGTTTTCGCTTTAACTACAAAATCCTATAAGGTGGCATGACACGAATACACAAAAGGTAGAGTGGCAAGTATTCCCTATTAACAAGTATTGCGCATGAAATAGCACATTGTATATAACTGAAGTTGCAGCAACTGGATATGCGCTAGAATGACGAAGGTTAAAGGCCAAGGAAACAGTGAAGGTTGCCCTCTACGCATCGGCTAGCAAACAATTCTGCAATTTTTTGTTACACTCTGGTCCATTTTATCAAAACTTTCGCCTAACCAAGCATTAGTATGAACTATTTTCTAGTATTGCCGTAATAAAGTAGCTTTGATTCTATCAACGTTTTTCCTTTCAGTACTGCAACTTTGTATTACTGAAAAGAGATCACTGGTGAGTTTATTGAAGCCACTTGTTTTGGTTTTCTCTAACTTCTGAAACTACCGTTGGTATGAATAATCAAAGGTGTTCTGTTTTAACTTCATTGTTGAGGCATGTTTCTATTTATAAGTTGTTTTTCTCAATCTCTCACATTCGTTCATCTCAAGTATACGCAGCGTAATTCGTAATTTGCTAAATAGAATGCGGTCAGATTAATATAGCAAGTAGAACGAGTCAACTATTCAATTATTCGTGAGGTTCTTTTTCAAGCTGCAACCAGCTGTCTTTGCAGCCCTTATAATAAGATGGTTTTCTTTTATCTCTCTCATTCTCTGTATATATGATTTCGAAGGTTTACCAAATGTGTTCCATGCTTGTATGAAGAGGAGATCTTACATAGAAAGTCTGATTGAGCAGATATGATTATTTTTCTTGCGCTATCTTAGCCATATTCATTCGTCGAAACCACTGTTTTTCTTGAACGAATGACTTATATATTTTCACCTTGTCCCTACAAGCTAGTGTATTGTGTATTGTTCTTCAGGTAAGTATAAGCAATTAGGGAGATGAGAACAGCTAAAACAAATACTAGGGCTAACAATAGAAGAAATGTAATGTGTCTCTATGACGCTGAAAATACCTCACTTCGGCGCTTTGGGATGTGGTCGCCACAGCATCCATTTGTAGGGCACCTAAACAAAGTATAGTCATCGAGCCTAAAAATCAAGCTTTGATTGTTCAATTAATTATAAAATTTATGAATTTGCGCAATTTAATGCTTACCAGTCGATTGGAAAGTAGGTTCCCTATATTTTTCTTTTATTTTCCCTACTTTTAGTAATTGAATGGGCTATTAGACAGACATGACAGACCTAGAGAATTTAGCTTCTCATATCTGAACTATTGTGATTTTGGAGAATGATAAGTTAATGCCAGAGAAGCACATGAAATTTTGTGAATTGAATTTTGCATTGTCTTAAAATGTTTTCCTCTTACTTATCATCATATCTTTCTAGGTAAAAATAGGTGGTAGTCCGCTTAAGACTACACTTCTTTCAAGGTTTTATTGTTCACTCAACCTTGAAAACGAAGTTACATTGGCTGTTATATGCCTCTTTTATCACTCTCTTGTACTTCTACTTCAATCTCAAGCCCCTTACTTTCCTGATTTTACCTAATGCTGTGGTCCAATTTATTGTCGTGGCATGATTAGGCTTCTGCTGAAGTGCGGCAAAACTAGATACCGCTTAATGCGTTGTTGGAAAGCAGCACACAGATTCTTGGAATATAAAAGGCATAGAATCCATGCGTGATTACGCTACTCATCAACAGTACCTCGCATGTAAACCTACAAAGGTTGAAGTAACTGATTTTTCATAGTGAGGTATCTAAACATAGGGATATATAACTCTTTTTAGTTAGATATATAAACTAATAATCTATAGTTAAGTTATTTATGTACGATATACCTGCCTTTGCAAGCTTTAATTAGGGGATCCAATTAAAAAAACTCTAAAATAAAATGGCTAAAACGAATGCCTGTAAAAGTAATACATTCTTTTTTATTCTATGTATTCTACACACATTTTATCAATAATGTGTTGATGCAAATTTTATTTTGTAATAGCATATTTTTTATGTGAATCACTGAGAAATGAAAAGTAATTGAAAATAGCTTGTGAATGTAGTGTACGATTGAATATTTACGAGAGAATAAGAGACATTAGAATGCAGCGTGGAGACGAGAGCTCTCCACAATAAGTGTCTGTTGAAAGCATGCAACAGAATGCATAGTTGCAACTTGTGATATCTAGAAGACAGACCTTACCTTGTTAGTCATGGTCGTAGATCAATATATAGAGTTATACAAAAGGTTTATTTTGGAATGAACTGTTCACGTCTTTCAGTTACGAGTTTAGTTAGCTAGACCAATCCTTAATCGAGTGTATTTTGTATGTGTCAAGTATTAATACTGATGGCATTTTGGCACTTTCGGGTTAATTTTGATGTGAATGAAAAGTCAGGCTGACAGGGAAAAACTATAAATTCTGAATTATTTATCAGTATAGATAAAGCTGAATAAATAATTCGTTTTTTCACAACAAAAGTAATTTTTTAGCTGCATTTCGATTAGGGATGATGTGGCATCTGTACGTTTCTGACGTAATCGAACAGTTTAATGGACAAGTGGTGGTAATCTTTTTTTTTGATTAATCTTTGCTTTTCGCATTTAACAAAGGGTACCATTGACCAGACAACCCCTTGTACCACTGATATGCACTCATATTTGTTCAATTGCTAGGCGAATCGAGTAATAAGCTTTATTTATATAATAAACAAATATCCTCCTAACTAGCATAAAGCTACTCGTGCTTAATATCATTTGGTAGTTGTAATGTTTAGTCTTTCTCAAGAATGTTGCTTCATTGTTACTTGTCTAAATTTCCATTTGTTTCACCATCAAGAGGTTGAATAGCTGCTTCAGAGCTCTTGTTTTTCGTTATTATTTCTACTTTCTGAAAATGTTAATGTATCAGCCAACGATTGTACGTAGTGCGAAATATTTACGACGATAAACATATCAACGCTTTTGAAAATTAGTAAGCTGATTAATTTTTGTTTTAAACCTCCAAGTCATCCACTACTAAAAGGTAGTTGAAGTTGATAGGCAACTGGCAATTCCGACGTATAAATATAGATTTCAGCTATTTGAGTTTCAAAAACACCTTGCGGTCTTTCATGCAATTGACTTAAAATAGAGTAATTTTTTGAAAACATGTACTGCTGGGCCCTACTGTAATAGCAAGGAGATGAATTATAGTCGCACGCTCATTATGTCAGGTATGCAATGGCTAATCTTGGAGAACAAAGCAAGTATATTCATTAGCTACGCAGACGGCGAAAAGAACGCAACGCCGATTCGACAAATAAGGAATCCGTCATCATTGAGAAGGACATAAAAGTTCGCACATTACATAATTTAACCACTCCCACGATCCTACTTTTTTTTATTACGTCATAATTCTTTTTATACCTACTTAAAACTAGGAATTGAATTGGTGTGAACAACGCTAAAATATAGTCCAAATTCTCGTGGATCATATTTCATACATGCTCCAGAATTTTCATGATTTTTGCAATGGCTTTGGTCAACTTGAGTAGTAGCCACTCTGCGACATGCTCAGGATATCTCTAACTCAAAATAGATAACAACTGATCTTTTTGTTTTATTTCTGTTCTTTTCAATCTATGAAGGAATTTATAGCCTAGGTTTCCTAGTAAGGTATTGTTTACATTAGAGAAAATATTGAAAAGCGCGCGTTATTTCGTATAAGTAACTGACAAGTGGTGTGAAAGAGCAAACATAAACCACTAAGGCTGATGGGAAGTTCTCCTAGCACTATCTTTGGAAGGGGATCTTCTCTTTTTTCGAACAACCGAGGTTCCTCTACTGGAAATTCTTTTCCTCGATATTCTATGCCTGATAGCAATTTCTGCGGCTACACAGTCTCGACAACCGGAGACGCAGAATTGTCAGTCGTCTTACCTCTTTATACTCTTCCTAACGGAGGTTTGCATTTCATTAACCTTGTTAAGACAAGTGACCTTAGCTTTCCTTCACCGTGTGATTCAAACGTTTGCCATCGAGACAGTGTTGCCGGGGGAGACCGCTGGAAGGGTTTGTTGGAATGTCAAAAGTTGCACGAAAGATTTGATGAGCAGCAGCTTTTACAGCCAGGGAAAGAAAAACAACAAATTCAAAAACCTAAGGGTAATTGCAATTTTCTGTAGTGCGATCCTAAGCAATTAAATTATGCAGAAAAAATAACTGCCAATCACTTTGCCTTTGCGACATTTGTTTTGTTAATCTAGTTTCCATGCTACTTTTGTGTTCTTTCCTCAATTCTTTCAGATAAAAAAGATTGCGAAATCTTAGAATATATTCAAAGAAGTTTCTTGAATAGAAGCAATTCATCTTGTCTCTCTTCTGACTGCGTTCTTGATGTGAGTACCTTATTTTAATCGAATTATCTGAAATACCAGAAGTTTAAGAGTGATGACAAGCATCAATGATATTAATTTTCACTAAGTAAATTTGCGTCGTACTGCTTTATTCATATCTATATTTTCAGTTATGCTTGATCTTTTAATGCTATACAGCTAAATCCGTTTCACTATTATTTTTCTTTCTTTTTATTCTTATAGCATTCTTTTTCTCCTATGCCCGATACTGTCTCAACGAGCTCTCCCCCCCTCGGTTTTTCTTTTTCTCCAGCTGGTCTACTTCTCTCATATCATCTAGGAGTCCTTAGCTATCTTCAAGAAATTGGAATAGTAACTGATCTGGTTCCACTATCTGGTGAATACATGATAATTATTTATCGGCAACGTTTTTTTAAGTGATTGTGTTCTTGATTTTGTGAAAGTCGGTTAGATTGTCATATTTAAGCAATTTAGAATGACGTGATGGATAATCAATCTGATAGTGACTTGATTACTTACTTTGCATTACTTGAATTTGTGTTATTATTTTGGAAGGCAAGGAAAAGAGATAAAAGATCTATGCTACTGGTAAAACTCAGGTGCATCGGCTGGAGCATTGGCATCCTTAATTGTAGGGTGTGGTATTAACATGTCAACATGTTTACAAATTTTGGAGAAAGTTTGTAGTATCGCTCAAGAGGAAGGTATCACACCTACGTTTATCTAAGTCCCCATATTACCTTTTTGCGTTGGCAATTTTTATAGTATTCTCATGGTTTGCTCCATGCTCGCATTATGCATGTTTATTGGTCGTCAGGAACGGCCGGTCGCTTGCATGAGTTTCTGCGTGACGCTCTCCATCAATTGCTTCCTGATGATGCCCATGATAAAATAAACAAACGACCAGGAAAAGTTACTGTGGCTGTGACTCAAGTGTTTCCGTTACAGGGTCACTTTATTTCTAATTTTAAGAGTAAAGAAGATATTATCGAGTGCGTGTTGGCTAGCTGCAATATACCCTTCTACTTTTCAACGTGGCCTCTCCTTCGCTGCCGTGGGAAACATTGTGTTGATGGATATTTTGCTGTACCGCCCAAAGAATTCGGTTGCCCTCCTACAAATTCCACTCGTAATGTTAAGGTGATAAACCAAAAGACTGATATACTTCTGGTTTAAAGTATTCCTGTTAATTGTTTTTTTTGCCCCCAAATACATCTGCTTTTGTGTAAAACGTATACCAGGTAACACCATTCAGTGCAGAGCTATTGCATATTTTTGGTGAAGCAGGGAGTTGCATTTCACCCGACTTACAAAGACTGGATGACATAATTTTGTCGTATTTGGAAGCTGTGTGTGTAAACAAATACTCCTCGTACTCTGTAGAATCGAAACAACAAGTAAAAGAAGCGAATGCGTTTTGCTTTTCTAAAGATGACACCTGCGTTGACGTAGCATCCCATGCAGCAACACATTCTGACTCGTGGATTCCGAATAGTAAAACAATAAAGCACTTGTTGCATCTCATTACTCATACTCATGATTGCTTGCCTCCTTTGTCTGTTTTATCTCTGTTGGGAATTATTCCGCCTCGGCATTTTATATACTATTTTACGGACAGCCAAAATTTACTAGTTCCTCATTTTACTTGGAAAGAGCTATTTCGCATAGCATTAGGAGCTTTTGAAAGTGATGCTACGCGTGAGCTTTTTGATTTAGGACGAACGGATGCGTTTAGATGGCTTGTACTGGAATATATGCGCATGGATATCTCTTTACGGGAAAAATGGAAAGAAATTTTCGCTATAATGTCGAAGCATTTTATGGTATGTGGAAGCAATGAAGTTGAAAAAGAGGTTTGTAGGGACTTACCAGATGCTCCATGCGAAGAGAGTGACATTGAAGAATTTCATGCGCGAAATACTCCTACAAAAGCTCTACCGCCGTCGTGTGATGGACTATTTTGCACCGCTAGAAATCATGATTACCAAAGAAAGGCATATTACATTAATTTTATCAATGATCTTGTAGAAGAAAATCTGATTAACTCGGAGTTTATGCATATTCTTTCTTATCATCATCGTCGTTTAGTTGCTATGTCAGCTGCATCTTTTACAAAGTTTTAATATTAAGAAGCTTCATGTTTGCTGGGTGCCACCATACACGAATTAATCCCACCGTCCTGTACTACAGTGTACCGAATGGATTCTCTACTTATGTTTACTTTGGGATTTTTTTGTGTTTCGTGCCATTTCTTCATTTCTCGATTGTATGTAAAATATTCATCATCTACTTTTTTATTGGCTAGTTATAGAATGACTTTTTGAATCGTGCAACTGGGGTTTCTAATAGAACATGACCCATTTGTATTACGTGATTCTTTTATGATCAGTTTTCCTTATCTCATGTGTATTTTTGGTATTGACCCCTTAGTTATCATTGTTGTGACTGATTGGAATTCGAATAACATCAAAAATTTGGCGACATACTACAGAAATGAATGCTTCGCTACTTTCCTCTTAAACTTTTTACTTGATACCACGGATGAATGTGATATTGTTTCATTGAACTTAATTGTTTTTAAACTTCAGATTCCCATTTTAAATAGCTTGCAAAAATAGACCTGTATTTTCTCATTCTGCCTCGCATTTTCAATAACGAAGTACTCCGTTAGATGATGTAGAAAGTTCTGCTCAGAAACCTATTGAAATGAGTAACAGGTTCCTCTCTTAATATTCACTACTTCTTAGCGTTAATCAAGAGTTGCAATTCTTTTTTTCGTAATCAAAAAATGTTTAAGCCAAATTTTCACTTCTACATAAGTAGTAATCATCGTGAAGAAAACGGAACTTCCTAATTCACGTGGGAAGTTGCAAATAATTTTTTCGTATCATGTCATGGTGAATTTTCATTGTAGCTCGGAAATGGCGAAGATTAATTTGTAATTGTTCAAGTTGAATATTTTCAATTTTACCTTAACATTTTTTTCCATATTCAAATGGAAGTAATGCAAAACCTTGTCGTCGCATTGAATCAAGAGTCGCAGTCTGTGGTAAACTGAATATAGACTTACAGAAAGTTTTGTAGAAGGAAAAAACTAGACAATTTCAGTTTTGGAAAAAGTTGCATTCATTCGCAAAGTACATATTATATGTGCAATATATTGTAGCACAAAAAACTTCAGAAGAACAAAAATGGAAATGCATGACTTCACAAGAATGTAGCATAGCGGTGTGTATCATATAAGCAGTGAATGATGCGCTAGTCAACCTTACTTTTAATAGAACATCTGGAGCGGGGTTGTCCCCAAGATGAGCTTGAGGAATTCCTCGTTGCAAAGTGGCGGAGTAGAATGAATATTGTAGGGTGGAAAGGCTGATGTCACAAAAATATTCATTCAAAAGTGACAATGTGCCTTTGAAAGTGCAATAAGCAAAGAAAAAAGCATAAGCATCAAGACATAGGAACTTTACAAACTTCGCTATGTACAGTATTACTCAGCTTAACGATACACAATGTATCCAATTGTTATTTTAAAACGAATAGCATGCAGCGAAGTTGTGGATGCATGAAGATGGGCAGCTGAGAGCCCTACTCAATGCATGAATGATCAATCGAGGTGTCACATTTGCAAAAAACGCCAAACAAAGAGTAGACGGAAAAGAAGTCTTTTCATTCGTTCCCGATTGTTATATTTGATCTCTACGACATAATGCTGGAGCAAAACTGCAGAAAAATAGCAAGGCAATCTCAAAATATGCCTGTAGCTGAGCACTTTAACGATTAGCAATTGGAGTTACAACATAACCCACCTTAAGAATCGAAACGGATTTTTCAAAGGTGCATTTGGGATTGCTTTTCTACGCAGCATGACTAGGGGTATGTAGCAAAAACAAATTAGAAAAAAAAAATAGTTAATTCATGTTTGCAGTCATGCGTACTAAAAGACAAACATCAACTCCACTATTTCCCCATAGTAAAACCGTTTAAAAACAGTAGAAGTATTCCAAACCTTGAAGTAATTTGGGGTTTTGTTTTATGGCAATAAGGTCGATAGGCAGCAGTTGTACTTGTAGCACAACGTAAAAAATACAAGACAGCTGCATCTTTAGAAATTACGCTGGTCTCTATTGTAGTCTTGCAAAATTATAGCGTATGTAACAAGCCGTCTAAAATGAGGCGATCGGTTATCCAATCTCAAATTTCATGGCACAATGAAGATTTTAAGCAGCAGTAGTATTATGTTTTAATATTAACATGTAGTAGTGAAATAGGGAGATTGAAACTTCACAATAAAATGAGCGATGCGGTTAAGGCTGCTATTGAATGCATGCGGGTACTCCCTGCACCGTAAGAAGCTTCCCTGAAACATGTAAAAAAAGAAGAAAGAGAAAAAAAAGTAACTTTAAAATTGCGTTTTGTTTTTGATTTTTGTACTTTTAAAATATTTTTCTTGTATGATGCTTTTTTCCCCTTCCATTTCACTCCCGTCCGATGTGCTGCGCTAGTAGAATATCAAGAATCTTTTCTCAAGGCGTTCAATTTGAGCATGATAAAAGTAGTTTTTAGTTCTTGCGTTATTTCTTCTCGATGATATCTCTAGATGCGTGAAATCTTGAAGTTACGTAAGTTGAGATTCTTACCTTTGCCCCTGTAGAAGATGCAGAATGAGAGGGCTTTAGTAAATACGACACGCGTGAACGATAACTAGTGGCTCTGTAAAGTGCAGTGAAGGTGCCAATTCTCCATAGAGTGCATATAACATGTAAGATATGAAT